>CM054179.1:58432390-58507390 GCA_028829895.1 Sinotaia quadrata
ACATTTCGCAGTTCAGTGGAAATACAGAAAAATAAGAAGTTCTAAGAGGTGGCTCATAAAGTATGTCATGCAAAAAGGGGGCAAGGGGGTGGAGGAAGAGGAGTGGATAAATGGGAGAGGTGGAAGTTTAAAGTTGTGTCGGCATTACTTTAGATGCTATTTTTACAATTTGTTTGATTGTTTTGCTTTCACCATAAATTCAGTAAAACTACTTCCGTTCTATACAATTATACTATGTCTATTTGCATGTTTGTATTTCACTGTCACCATCAACAAAATATACTTGTGACATGCACATCTTCCACAAAATCTGTGTAATCTATTTTCAAAACAATAATTATGCATATTAGTTGTTATTTAAAAATATTGTTTGATAAGTGGAACTTCTAACATGATACTAATAGCGAATGTCTTTTAAATCAATATTTGAAGAAAACTTGATATATTAATACTATATTCTTGGTACTTTAGTTATCTGTTTAAAATCTGTTAGAGAGATGTATCACCAGAAAATGACATAGTTTGACATGACTTCATTTGCAACTGGCCCTCATTTCTTGTAAACTTTTATATTTTTAAAGAAAGAAATATTCAATTCAAAGAGCAGTTTTACTCAGTCCGCTTAGATCCTGTATAAATCTACAAAATTCAAGACAAAAGGCAATTTCTTTGCACAATTGCTTTCATTACTTAAAAATAGAGGGGTGTACTGGCAATAATGGCTTCAGATATAGGCCGGCATAGTTTGTTAGCCTACGTCCAGACTTTGGTGGCCGTGATGGTCAAGGTAAAATATATACAATTTCCTTCAAGCAACCTGTCACACTCATAGGGCGTCTTTCAGTTACATGTTAAGTTCTGCTTTAAGATAAAGGGCGGGTTTGTAAAATAAAGGTCTGATACCTGTAGGCACATTGTCACGTGGTTCCTGTCACTTACTTTTGCCACATATCTACGTTTTGCTTCCTGCTGTTTGCTCTTGACGTTGTCAGTAGCATGCGGGCAAACCTTGAGAGCAAGTTCTACTGACAGAACATAACTCTAGACCCCGTGCGCTATTCATACCCTTCACTCGTAGATATAAGTGGACTGTAAGGTAGGAATATTACCCACAATCCTCCCTACAAAAACACACTAAATAAGCGCCATGGTAATGATGTTTCTAGCAATTGTTACTGTAACAGTTCTGTTACATGAGGGGCATGCCTATTCTCAGGGTGCCCAGTCAGGGCCAATGAGCATTATGGAATCGTACTGCAGGACTCTCAGACCAAATCACGGTGTTCTACCACAGCATTCACCTGCACCCTTTACCATTTCCGCTGAACAGCCCTCGGGCGGGTACAGGCCTGGTGTCAGAGTAAAAGGTAAAATTTAAAGCATAAACTAATCTGTAGGACTAAGTGCGTATTATATTTAAACTAGCTGGTTTTTGACATAATGACACTGTGTAGTGTATTTAGATTAGCTGACAACAAGTTGACTAAATGTAAATGTGTAGAGTATAAAGACCTGCTGACAGCTAGATGATTAAATGTCACTGTGAACTGTATTTAAATTAGCTGATAACTAATTGAATTACTGTCAAATGTGTAGAATATATAGGCTTGCTGACAGTTAAAATTATTTAAACTAGCTGATAACTAGTTGATTTAATATCGGTGTATTGAATGTAGACTAGCTGACAACTAATTGATTTAATATCGGTGTATTGTATGTAGACTAGCTGACAACTAGTTGATTTAATATCGGTGTATTGTATGTAGACTAGCTGACAACTAGTTGATTAAATATCGGTGTATTGTATGTAGACTAGCTGACAACTAGTTGATTAAATATCAGTGTATTGTATGTAGACTAGCTGACAACTAGTTGATTTAATATCGGTGTATTGTATGTAGACTAGCTGACAACTAATTGATTTAATATCGATGTATTGTATGTAGACTAGCTGACAACTAGTTGATTAAATGTCACTGTTTACTGTTTATAGACTAGCTGATTAGATGATTTAATGGCAATATGTGCTGTATGTAGCATAGCCTGATACTTGATTAATTGTAGCTGTGCAGTGTAATTAGACTAGCAGGCATCTAGTTCATTAAATGTAACTGAGCAGTGTATTTAGACTAGCAGGCATCTAGTTCATTAAATGTAACTGAGCAGTGTATTTAGACTAGCAGGCATCTAGTTCATTAAATGTAACTGAGCAGTGTATTTAGACTAGCAGGCATCTAGTTCATTAAATGTAACTGAGCAGTGTATTTAGACTAGCAGGCATCTAGTTCATTAAATGTAATTGAGCAGTGTATTTAGACTAGCAGGCATCTAGTTCATTAAATGTAACTGAGCAGTGTATTTAGACTAGCAGGCATCTAGTTCATTAAATGTAACTGAGCAGTGTATTTAGACTAGCAGGCATCTAGTTCATTAAATGTAACTGTGCAGTGTATTAAATACTAAAATGTCAAGGTGTACTACATTTTAAGAAAACTGACAACTAGCTGATTAAATATCAACATTTCTTTATATAAGTTAGCTGACAAATGAATAGTTCACAGTTTGTTAATTTACTATATTCAGGGATAACTGATGACTGAATAGTTGACTATTTTGTTAATATGTACTATATTTAGGATAGCTGACAATTTGAATATTTGGCTAAATGTCAATATGTAGGCCTACTGTAGTTTTGGGTTGTTTTTTTAAGATAGCTGACAAATGCATAATTGATTAAATGTCACTATGTATTGTAGTTAGGATAGCTGACAAATGAATATTTGATTAAATGTCATTGTTTACTATAGATCTAGCTAAAGACTGCCTCTACTTCTTCTTTATGTATGGGGCGCTTTCGGCTTCCGCCGCTTTCGCGCTGCCTCTACTTGCAAGACCACTGTGCTGTTATATGATGACCTCATCCCTGACTTATCTGTCAGCAGTCTCGCTGGAAAATCATCCTCTATATAACTTCAGTCAATTTAGAAGTGTCTGCCCAAGCAGAGATACCGCAAGTTAGATAGCAACTAGAGAGCTCTAAATGTCAGTGAATAGTGTATACTGTATTTAGGTAACAACTAAAGAATTCTAAATGTCTGTGTATGCAGTTAGGTTAGGTCCGTTTATACTGTATTTCGGTTAGGCAACAACTGGAAAAAATATTGCACCACCACAACTTTTATAATATTTGTGTATTTTCTAAATTTTATAATTATACTTTCATGTAAATTAGTTGTGGGTATTTTGAGTGCACTTAAATTAGCTTATTTTCTGCTCGGTCTGTTGTGTGGTCTTTCATGACCCAAGGTGAGCCAGGTCTGCAAGGGTCATTAGTAAATGCTGAGAGAAATGGAGAAAACCCACGCTGATGGCGGTACACGTGGACATTAATTAGTGTCAAAACCAGGTGGGGAAGTCTAGGATTCACTTATTTACTCCAGCACATAGCAATCACTAGTCTAGCGCGAAAGCGGCGGAAGCCGGAAGCCGGAAGCGCCCCCATCATGACTATCACTAGTCATTTGTCTTAGACCTGAGCAAATCTGCTGTTATGTGGCAGGCAGTACTGTTACAGTGAAACTCAAAGAGTTAGGCTAGTTGTAAAATTCATTATTTTACCTTTTAACAGGTATTATTGGGCTTGTTTGTTTGCTTGCTTGCTTGTTTTGAAGTAATTGTGTTGGAGTCATGATCTTGATTTTTTTTTGTATCAGGAAATAGAATCACTAATTGATGCAGTTGCTTTTGTAGTCCTGATCTTGATTTCTGTATCAGGAGATAGATTGGTTTATTGAAGGAGACAATTTTGTAATCTTGATCTTTATAAATCTGGAGTTGGCATGGTGCTGGTATAAATCCAATTGATGTATAGGGAGGTTAGTTTCGTTGTGAGCGAGGGTCAACAGTTGTGTTCTGCATAAATGTCTTGTTTGTTTTGTCCTGAGTCACAGCAACCATTTGGTGGTCATGCTTATTTGTAATAACAACCTTCATTTAATTTGAAGGTTATTGATTAATTTACGGGAGTGGGGGGTAGTTTACCAGTGATGATTTTTGCATTGATGTATCAAATGAATGAAATTTGAATGTATTATGATTTAACATTTTTTCCCACTAGAATATGACTCCTGATTTTGCATTATAATATTATAAGTTTTGTTCTTATGTTTTCTTCTTTTGTTCACTTCGTTTACTTCCTGTTTTTGTTTCAATATTTTTCAACTCTTAGATTTTATTAAATTATTTTCATTATTTTTAAGGTTGGTGTCATTGTCTGAATGAGTTTTGTTCTCTTTTGTCGTCACACTATATCTCTAACTGTGTTATTGTGACGTCAGCGGGATGTTGTGTTGTTTCCTCTTATCACGTGATTGCCTGTGAAGTTTGAGGAATAGCAAGCAGCCCGTCAGGGGGTGGGGTTCCAGATCTGATGAATAGAGAAGTGTAGGTGTTGTGAATAGGAAGGTGGACCTCCTGGATTGCAGTAATATGTAACTCAAGAGTATACAGCTTAATAAGTAGTAACTAAATTACCCCCATCAGAGGCTTGACAGTCAGTGTATACTGTATTTAGATTAGGTAATTACTGAAGAGTTCTAAATTCAATATATCCCGAGTTTATGTTAGGTTAACAGCTGACGAGCTCTAAATGCCAGTGTGCATTCTATTGAGGATAGATGACAGTTCTGACTTGACTAAAAATGTTTGACACTAAAAAGCATTGTATACGTTAATATTTAGGGTAGCTGACAATTAAATGGCAGGTATAAATCTGATTATAATAGTTAATAAATGAATGGCATCCATTCAGATATAGTTCTGATGGGATATAATATACGTAATATATAATATACGTTAACTAATATAAATATCAATAGACTCTCGGTCTGCAATGTGCTATATGATTAAATTTTGTCAGTTTGTAATTTGCTACATGGAAGTATTTTATCAATCTATAATTTAAATCCTTAGTTTGCATGTGACATCCTATATAAATAGTTTGCATGTGACATCCTATATAAATACCTAGTTTGCATGTGACATCCTATATAAATAGTTTGCATGTGACATCCTATATAAATACCTAGTTTGCATGTGGCATCCTATATAAATACCTAGTTTGCATGTGACATCCTATATAAATACCTAGTTTGCATGTGACATCCTATATAAATACGCAGAGATGTGCTTATGAAATCAAACTACTCTAGGTGTAAGCTAACAGAATATTCTCTATCATATGTTCTTATTTTACTACTAGATATATACCATGACTTAACTCACATAAAAGTCATTTTTCAGTTTGTTCTTAAAGTAAAATTACTTTATAGTATGTTTGTTTGTCTTCACTCACATAAATGTTGGCAGAATATAGACTGTTACGTATAACTTTTTGTTAATTTATAAAGGTAGATGTAAGTGCCTCTTTGTATTTAATATTGTGAGTCTTGTTATCTGGAGTACAAACAAAGTGCCTCTTTGTATTTAATATTGTGAGCCTTGTTATCTGGAGTACAAACAAAGTGCCTCTTTGTATTTAATATTGTGAGTCTTGTTATCTGGAGTACAAAGTGCCTCTTTGTATTTAATATTATGAGTCTTGTTATCTGGAGTACAAACAAAGTGCCTCTTTGTATTTAATATTGTGAGTCTTGTTATCTGGAGTACAAACAAAGTGCCTCTTTGTATTTAATATTGTGAGTCTTGTTATCTGGAGTACAAACAAAGACAGTGTCCCTGCTGCTGACCTAGAAGCATATGATGTACATCTGTCCATGTGAGAAGCCTGAAACTGAATTAGGGTTTGATCTCTTTTGGGGAGATCTGGAAAAATAAGAGCTATCTACATAGCATAAAAATAACATATTTACTACAGCCTAAAATCTAATGCCTAGAATGAGAAACACAATCTGAATGAAACATGAATCATCCAATGTGCACGGAGGTCACAGTGATGTATTAGCCAAGGCATGCTTGCAGGCACAAACTTACTTTTAATGGAAAATGTTCATAGTTTTAGGGCTGTAGCTAATTTTCTTATGGATAGTGTGATGCTATATAACCAGCATTGATTCTAGGGCACTAAGGAATACAACAGAAAAAGTCCAATCAAAATCTGTCCAGTACTTTTTACTTAACCATAACAATTTTATTATTTGTATAGATTAGTATAACTCATTTTAGGTAGACTGTCTTATTGTGAGGAAACATATTTACCACTTTTATTTTAATATTAGTATTAACTAGTGTTAGACTGTCTTAATGTGAGGGCATACACTTACCACTATTATTTTGATATTAGTATTAACTAAGACTTTCTTGACGTGAGAGCATATATTTACATACCTGTCCACTAGTGACTCTCAAAGGAATCAACAAGAAAAAATTCAAAGGTTTCTTTATCACCGGCGATCCTTTGGATGGACAGCGTTTGGAAGGCCGGTTCCAAAATTCAGGTGCCAACGAAAAACCGACTGAATACTGCGGACAACTCGGTGCCACCCACACGGGACCTAATCTCAAGGATACTGTTGTTGTGTTCTGGAATCCGCCAGCTAATTTTACACACGGCAGTGTTCAGTTCACGTAAGCCATCTTTGTTTTATAATAGGCTTACACATTCACATAAACCATCTTTGTTTTATAACAGGTCTTACACATTGACGTAAGCCATCTTTGTTTTATAACAGGCTTACACATTGACGTAAGCCATCTTTGTTTTATAACAGGCTTACGCATTGACGTAAATAAGTGTTACTGTAAATTGAGTCTTATACATTCAAGTAAACAGCTTTTGCTTTATAATGGGTCTTACCCATTCACGTAAATACATTTTGCTATAAATTGGGTAATATACATTCACGTAAATAAGTTTTGCTTTATAATGGGTCTTACCCATTCACGTAAATACATTTTGCTATAAATTGGGTAATATACATTCACGTAAATAAGTTTTGCTTTATAATGGGTCTTACCCATTCACGTAAATAAGTTTTGCTTTATAATGGGTCTTACCCATTCACGTAAATACATTTTGCTATAAATTGGGTAATATACATTCACGTAAATAAGTTTTGCTTTATAATGGGTCTTACCCATTCACGTAAATACATTTTGCTATAAATTGGGTAATATACATTCACGTAAATAAGTTTTGCTTTATAATGGGTCTTACACATCCACATAAATAAATTTTGCTTCATAAAAGATCTTACATATTCGCGTTAAAAAGTTTTGCTTTACAGTGGATCTTAGAAATTTACATTAATAAGTTTTGCTTTATAATGAGTCTTATACATTCACGTAAATAAGTGTTGTTTATAATGGATCCTACATTTTCACGTAAATACGTTTTGCTGTAAATTGGGTAATATATAGTCATGTAAATAAGTTTTGCTTTATAATGCATCTTATCTTATACATTCCCGTTAATAAATGTTGCTTTATAATGGGTCTTACATAATCACGTAAATAAGTGTTGCTTTATAATGAGTCTTACACTTTCACGTAAATACGTTTGCTGTAAATTGGGTAATATACATTCACGTAAATAAGTTTTGCTTTATAATGGGTCTTATACATTCACGTAAATAGGTTTTGCTTTATAATGGGTCTTACACATTCACGTAAATAGGTTTTGCTTTATAATGGGTCTTATACATTCACGTTAATAAATGTTGCTTTATAATGGGTCTTACATATTCACGTAAAAAGGTTTTGCTTTATAATGGGTCTTACACATTCACGTAAATAGGTTTTGCTTTATAATGGGTCTTACACATTCACGTAAATAAGTTTGCTTTATAATGGATATATTCGTGTAAATAAGTTTTATAATGGGTCTTGTCAGAGGCATACCTGAGAATTTGGCACAGACGCACATACATATAGTTTTTAGAAAAAGAAAAACAGAAAAATATAATAATTATGCTTAGCTGACACCTAGGGCGGATTCTTTTCTCAATACGCCAATGGGTCTAATATATTCACGAAAGCACTTTTTATTATATAATAGAATCAATGTGTTCACATGAACAAATTTCATTGTATAAATGGGCCAAATATATTCAAGTAAATGAGGCTTTTTTAAAAATGGTTTGTTAGATTTAAGTAAATACGTTTAATTCTATAATAGGTCTGCTATATTCACGTAGGCTATTTTTATTTTATAATGGATCTGTTATTCAGGTAAGCAAGTTTATCTTATAATGGGTGTGTTAGATTCACGTAAACAAGTTTACTTCGTAACAAATCTGTTACAATAACGTAGGCAAATTTTCTTTTATAATCAGTCTGATTTTATTTAGACAAGCAAGTTTATTTTGTAATGGGAGTGTTGATATAAAAAAAAAGCAAAGTTTATTTTAGATCAATACATGAATCAAAGTGATATCGCTACAGCAATCAGGACTTGGAAGTGAAATTATAATTACGAATTAAGACCGTAGTGTTGGAAATCTTAATTTTTTAATGCTCTAAACTTTAAATATTGCGATTTATTAGAAATGAGATTGTGACAAAAAATGCAAATTACATGCACTTAATTAAATTAATCAATATTTAAATTAATTCCTTATTCTTGTAAATTTACATGTTAAATTTCGCCATTCAAATCTCAGTGTGATGAGTTGAAACAAACAACTCTTACCTATATCCAAAATAAAGGGAGTTATTGAGAGCACTAAATATCTCTGAACTAGTGGTCCGACCAGGTAAGTCAAGGCAACAAAGGAGTTCTTCTCTAAAGTATTCATCTTCACTCTACCTCACAAAGCAAAGTAGAATAGCATGGTTACTCACGTCATTTAATTCATCAAGTGGAATCGCAAAACATCTCAATTTCTTTATCCCCTTTACAACTTGCTCTTCAATATCGGAGGCCATGTCAACAATTCTCCTCTAAATGGTGTCAAAAAGTGGTATAGCCTCTACTTTTATATATGTTAAGCAGCAATAACTTATTCATGGACAGGCAGGAAATTTCTGTGGACAGATGGTTGAAAACTAGTGTCTTAGCATATTTAAATTATGGCCATTGTAGGGATTAAACAGAAGTTGTGCTCTTTACAGAATGCGGTGAGTTAGGAGAATATGTGAATAGTACAAAATATATTGTCAGATTTACAACACAATTTGTGTGATTACTATAGTGTTGGTAAATTTTAATAATCAGCACACAGTGATGAATTACGACTAATTAGGACTCAAATTAAACTGAATTCAAATTGCATTTCAGTCCTTATCAGTCCCCTGATATATAATTGTTTGTATTTAATCTTTTATGGTTAGTGTTTTGCGAGTTTGATGTTGGATGGGGGGGGGGGGGGGGGGCTGCAAGAAGACCGTCTTGTGATAAATTTATTTTCAAGCAGGGAAAGTGTGTACATTAAATATTTCATATGGACTTGTTCATTCATGCATGCAAGTCTTACTTTGCACCTGCAATTACTGTCAGGATTTACTGTTAGGATTTACTGTTAGGATTTACTGTCAGGATTTACTGTCAGGATTTACGGTCAAAATCATAAACCAGCTGGAAACAAATCGATTCCGGATCTTTGAATACAAAGAGGTTCAAGACCAGGTAGGAGGTGGATTAAAGACCAACTTCTATAAAGCAAGAAACAAAAGTCTAAACTGGAATAGAAAGGGTTACAATCGTATTCTCTTCGTGGATAGTCGTAGACTGTACAGTTAAAACAAAAATGACAGAAACTGTCAAGACATTTAGTCAGTACATTCACAGAAAATTTGGGTTTGAATAATGTAGAAGACTCTTCATTCAGAGAAAAAAGATTAAATCCTCAGAGAACAACAATGTGACACGGAAGTAATTATCGATAACTCAGCGGGTGAAGGCTACAAACGTTTTGGGAATTTGGGGGTAAGGTCGAAGTGAAGGAAGAAAGTGAGAAGCTATATGAAGTATCACGATTTAGCGGATGACAAAATACAGGTCATCAATGTATGCACCATGCGTAAAATCAGCAGTGATTAAAGAGCGGATTGATCAAAGACAGTACAAAGTTTAGTCAACTGCCATCCAAAAACAGATGGAAAAAGTCGTTATAGATCTTGAAAGATGAAAGGCAGATTTCTCATAATATCAAAATACTGTCCATAGAAAGATACAGGCCATGTAAAATATATCTGGAACAACAACAAATTGTAAGCGATTGACAAAAGCAATTAAACTAAGCTCAATGAAATCCTGTGGACACAAACAAACAATCTCGGCTGAAGGCAACAGCAGACATGAGAAAAGAATGCGAGGTTCGCAAAAGACATTGCAAAAAATATTCGACAAGCGAAAAGACTATCCATGGCAAAAATATTCAACAAGCAAAAGACAATCCATGGCAAATATATTCGACAAGCCAAGAGAATCCAGGTAAATATATTCGACAAGCCAAGAGAATCCAGGTAAATATATTCGACAAGCAAAAGACTATCCGTGGCAAATATATTTAATAAGCACAAGATAATCCACGTTAATAAAAAAAAGACCATCATGGCAAATAAGTGCGACAAGTAGATGGAATATCAAGATAACCAACACAGGCTACTGGTGGCTACAAAAGACAAGTAGATGGAATATCAAGACAACCAAAACACAGGCTACTGGTGGCTACAAAAGACAAGTAGATGGAATATCAAGACAACCAACACAGGCTACTGGTGGCTACAAAAGACAAGTAGATGGAATATCAAGACAACCAAAACACAGGCTACTGCTGGCTACAAAAGACAAGTAGATGAATATCAAGACAACCAACACAGGCTACTGCTGGCTACAAAAGACAAGTAGATGGAATATCAAGACAACCAACACAGGCTACTGGTGGCTACAAAAGACAAGTAGATGGAATATCAAGACAACTAACACAGGCTACTGGTGGCTACAAAAGACAAGTAGATAGAATATCAAGATAACCAACACAGGCTACTGGTGGCTACAAAAGACAGGTAAAGACTGAATTAGAAGCACACATCAGTCCCCTGAACAAACAACAAAATCTAACCAGATAAAAATCAATAAGCTCTCCAGAGGTGCACAAGAGTTCCTGACAGAGCGTGGAACAGAACATACATTATTCGTTTTAAGACTTGAATAAAATACAATTTCATCTATCTATCTATCTATCTATCTATCTATCTATCTATCTATCTATCTATCTATCTATCTATCTATCTATCTATCTATCTATCTATCTATCTATCTATCTATCTATCTATCTATCTATCTATCTATCTATCTATCTATCTAATTCCTATATATTTTATATACAAGATTTGAATTCTGCAGGGCATCGGTCGTTGAAAACAAGAATATTTTCTGGACGGGGATTAAGAGCAATCCTATTACTGCTGATCCTACCAGTGAGTGAATTTTAACATATAAGATACAAGTATAACAATATTTACACAACACAGACAACAAAATCGCACGTCAGGCACAAGTGTAACATTATTTACAGACAAGGACACCTACTACTAATATCTTACATCAGACAGAGGTGTAACATTATTTACAGAACAAGGACACCTACTACTAATATCATACATCAGACAGAGATGTAACATTATTTACAGAACAAGGACACCTACTACTAATATCATACATCAGACAGAGGTGTAACATTATTTACAGAACAAGGACACCTACTACTAATATCATACATCAGACAGAGATGTAACATTATTTACAGAACAAGGACACCTACTACTAATATCATACATCAGACAGAGGTGTAATATTAATAGAAGTCACACACTTTTATTAATACATTATAACATTTACAAGTACATCATTATTCACCAATGACTGATAATAAATTATCATTATTAAAACTAAATGTAACAAAATTGCTTCTTTTTTAAAATAAAAATTAAGTCGATATTAGTAATCCATGTCAGATACAAAAGCAACTCTACAAAAGGTGGAATTTTGTAATAAATGCACTTTGCAGACATCAGATTTTAAAGCCATATAATGTTTATTTGCTCTCAAAGATAAACCAGCAGTGAGTATACAAACAACAACTGTGACTGTAAGATGTACAAAGGTCTACTATATACAGATATACCAGCAGTAATTGTAAGGTTTACAAAGGTCTACTATACACAGATATACCAGCAGTGATTGTAAGGTTTACAAAGGTCTACTATACACAGATATACCAGCAGTGATTGTAAGGTTTACAAAGGTCTACTATATACAGATATACCAGCAGTGACTGTAAGGTTTACAAAGGTCTTTTACCAGCAATATGACATAATATTATACACAAGATGAGTCTTTACAGCGAAAGAGAGGCAAAATCAACAAAAATGTGTTATAGCAAACTACTTTAGTGTGGATAACAGAAGTCAGCTGGCAACATACGACTACTGTAAGTAAGAAAGTGTGTCTATGCGTGCGTGTAAGGTTTTAAAATACAAGCGACCAATTAGTGCTTTCCTATGCTAAGACAGGCAGGCAGATAGATAGATAGATAGATAGATGAGGGTGTAATGTTTGTAACAAGTATGTACATGTACAAATCATTCATTAAATTTATTTCCAATTTCACTACATTGTGATCACGAAATCCTACAACTTCTTGTCATTGAAGACTGGTTATATTATTGTGAAACGTATTCCTTTTTATGTTTTCGGATCTAAGGATTTTATAACATTGCCCTTTGTTTTCTTTCTTCTTCTTTTTTATATGTTATCAGTAGTAAAATTTACCGTCCATATGCAACAAAACGCCAACAACATGATGCGAATGTTTCAACAGCAGCTTGGAGGTACTTAATTAACAGCACTGCAACAGTCAATAGTCTCTGTGTGATTCTAAACTCTGTCAGCACAACACGCGTCATCTTGTCATACTCTCTCGGAGTCTATCTTTCATCTGTCAGCACAACACACGTCGCAGTGTCTCTCTCTGCCCTTTTCTCTGTATCTTTATCTTCGTCTCTATCTGTTAGCCGTTCTGTAGTTCTTTTTCTCTATCTATGTCTTTATCACCCTTGGACACTGCTCTCTGTCTTTCGATAACTCTGTCTTTATCTGTCTCTAAGTCTTTACCTGTCTGTCTTTCTTTCTTTACCGTTGTCTCTCTCTTCATCCCTTCGAGTTTAGCTTGCCTGTCTCTTAGTTTCTGTCTTTTTCTCTCTGCCTATGTCTTCATCCATTTATTAGTCTGTCAATCTTAACAATCTGTATCGATCCTGCTGTTTCTAAGACAGGAACAGTTTTAGACAGACACACACACACACACACACACACACACACACACACACACACACAGAGAGAGAGAGAGAGAGAGAGAGAGAGACAGAGAGAGAGAAAATAAAAGAACGTATATTTTTCTAGACTTTGTTCGCTTCCTGAATATGTTGGAAAGTCATAAGGACACCAAAATATCGCTTGGAATGTATTTGTATATGACAAAAGTATAGTATATTACACAATTTATTTACTTTGCTTTAATGTTACTTTTAACTTCGTTTCATTGATATTTATTTACTTTATTTTATTTTGTGTTGCTTTCAGCAGCTGGTGGTAACCGAGCAGGGGCAAATAGTAAGTGCAGTTTATAATGCATAGATATAAAAAAAATAAATGTATACACGTGCATGTGCACATATTTGAAGCATCAAAACATTTGTTATCTAGAATATATTGCAGTGTATGAAATTTTTACTTCGTTCTAGCAGTGGTATCAGTGACCAAGCAGCCTATGAGCAATCTTGTTAGAGGTATTTCAGTCCTGCATAGTCAGTCCATGTTCATTTGGTTGAGACCAACTTCAGATTGCGAGGAGAGGGTGGTAGCTGATGGCATCAGTCTCTCCCTCCTAAATTACCAACACATATGTATAATAATTTTGTAACTACTATCTAAATTACCAACACATATGTATAATAATTTTGTAACTACTATCTAAATTACCAACACAAATGTATAATAATTGTGTAACTACTATGCCTATATTTGAGCCATTCAGCAAAAAAAACCATGTCTTGCATAAAATTGTCTTAGGCTTTATTTGTGTCCATATTGCTCTGGCTTTATTGGTTTTAAGAACTATACTATTCAGCGTTGACATTAAATTTACATTTTAAAAACATTAAATTTACATTTTAAATCAATTTACAACCTTTATTTACATTAAATCTACTGACCCTGCCTTTAGAAAAATTAAATCCCATTTTAAATTCTAGCAGGTTAATTTATTAAGTTGCCCTGTTGGTTTTAAAAATTTATGAAAGGGAAAGAAAGAGATCAATTTAAAAAAAAACGTAAGTTAACTGTTTTGGCTACTTGCACATATCAATTTAAAAAATGTAAGTTAACTGTTTTGGCTACTTGCACATATCAATTTAAAAAATGTAAGTTAACTGTTTTGACTACTTGCACATATCAATTAAAAAAATGTAAGTTAACTGTTTTGGCTACTTGCACATATCAATTTAAAAAATGTAAGTGAACTGTTTTGGCTACTTGCACATATCAATTTAAAAAATGTAAGTGAACTGTTTTGGCTACTTGCACATACATATATCACACAATACCTCATTGGCATCTTGAAGAGTAGAAATCTGGGGCAACACTTTTAGGCCTACTTGGATAAACTAAAATTTCAAGTTGTAAATTAATAAAAAGGGAACACTTAAGTTGAGTTAGTATCAGTCATGAACGTATCAGCTGAGTTAGTGTCAGTCATGAACGTATCAGCTGAGTTAGTGTCAGTTTTAATATTAGTATCATTTGAGTTAGTATCAGTCGTGTTATTAGAATCAGCTGAGTTAGTGTCAGTTTTAATATTAGTATCATTTGAGTTAGTATCACTCGTGTTATTAGAATCAGCTGTGTTAGTGTCACTTTTGTTATTTGTATCTGCTGATATTTATTATTTATTTGTATCAGTCTTGTTATCAGTATTAGTCTTATTAGTATTAGTCTTGTTATCAGTATCAGTCTTGTTATCAGTTATCAGCTGAGTTAGTATCAATTTTTTAGCTTAACAGCATTCAAGCGTGCATTTATATAATAATAATAATAAATTTAACTATTAGTATTCATTAATGTATTTATATTATTGTAATGTATTTAATTTTCAGCTGATATAAGCTCATTGCTTGGTTCACTCTTCCCGGCAAACATGAGGGGTTAACTACAATACTGATGAAGATACTACAGCATTGATGAACATGAAGGGTTAACTACAATACTGATGAACATACTACAGCATTGACGGACATGAGAGTTAACACCATTGATAGACATGAGGAGTTTACTACAACAGTAAGGAGCATAAGGGATTAAAATCACTGATGAATAAGAAGGGTTCACAACAACATTGATGAATAAGGGGGTTCGATACAACGTTGATGAATAGGAGGGTTTCACAACGTTAATGAATGAGAGGGGTTCACTACAACATTGATGTCCAACTGTCGCATCCGCATTGACAAGTAAAGAAAAGCACAAGTGCAATATTGATGAACGTTACAGTAACAAAAAGGTGAACAACACAATAACAACTGTAACATGGAACAACAATAATCAGTGCAGTAACGATAACACTTTTGTAAGCTAAGAAAGTTTCCTTCTTGAAATTGTAACATAGAATATATGTGCCTATAGCATGTGATATTGCTTCAATTATTACCGTCTTTTAAAAGTGTTAATGAAGTCTGATTTCTCGAATGTATTATATATAGGCTAAGCTAAATTTCAATTTACATCAAAATTATTTTTTATTACGTAACCGCAATATTTCTGTTTTACTAATAATTGTAATATAGCGAGACCAAAAGAGAAACCGATGCAATGGTTCAATATGTTCGTTAACAAATCAGGTGCAGTGGTCACACTACTGACTTAGAAGCAACAGTCAGTGGTCACAATACAAAATCAGGTTCAGTGGTCACACTACTGACTTAAAAGCTAACAGTAAGTGGTCACAATACAATAACAGATTCAGCAGTTACACCAAAATACAGGAACTAATAGATTCATGTCACACTACATAAATAGGAGTTAACAAAGATGTCACACCACATAAATAGGAGTTAACAAAGATGTCACACCACATAAATAGGAGTTAACAAAGATGTCACACCACATAAATAGGAGTTAACAAAGATGTCACACCACAAAAATAGGAGTTAACAAAGATGCAACACCACAAAAAAGATACTTGAGTACAGTATACGTACAAATACTTTACCGGCCAACAGTCTAATTAATTATTTTTAATATCGCAAGATGCTGAAAGCTGAATTTACAATTCTAGATTAAATATTGGAATTTGGTCACTTGTTGCGATGTTGCATTGTCTGGAAAGAGTAGACGTTAAGAGAATTTGGTCACTTGTTGTGATGTTATATTGTCTGGATAGAGTGTATGTTTAAGAGAATTTGGTCACTTGTTGTGATGTTATATTGTCTGGATAGAGTGTATGTTTAAGAGCATTTGGTCACTTGCCGAAATGTTGTGCTGTCTGGATAGAGTGTATGTTTAAGAGCATTTGGTCACTTGTTGTGATGTTATATTGTCTGGATAGAGTGTATGTTTAAGAGCATTTGGTCACTTGCCGAAATGTTGTGCTGCTGGATAGAGTGGATGTTTAACAAAACTCCATGTACGTGTGATACTCACTCTCCGTCCCTTGAACTACGAAACGCCAAACTACTTTGACATGCCCGTTTATTGTAACTAGTTAACACCGATAGGCATGAGAGACAAAATTGTACACACACACACACACACACACACACACACACACACACACACACACACACACACACACGCATGCACGCACGCACGCACACACACACACACAAAATATGAAATTACAAAAAAAAAGCGGGCTTAAGTACTTAGACTAAACCAATGGTTCCCAATCTGTGGTCCGCGTTATCCAGTATGTACGTAAACAATAAATTGTATGGCCGATGATCCGCGGTTGTGTTATCCAGTATGTACGCAAACAATAAATTGTATGACCGATGGTCCGTGGCTGTGTTATCCAGTATGTACGCAAACAATAAATTGTATGGCCGATGGTCCGCGGCTGTTATCCAGTATGTACGTAAACAATCAATTGTATGGCTGATGGTCCGCAACTTATATTAAAAAGTGTTCCATGGATGTACAAAAGTTGGGAACTACTGGTCAAAACAACGGAACACAGATGTAAATCAATCATACCTACACAACAACCTTCATTTCACCAACAAATGATTAAAAGTGTTCTAACATTAGAGAAATGTACAATAAAAACAACTAGCTATTGAATTATTTTGCTTCAGAAAGCGATTAGGTTTTTATCTCATCCAAAAGTTTCCAACGACTTTGTTTCATGACACGAGCTGCTGAGACATCTTGGATTCAACACATTACTGGGGTAATGTCTTCCTACTACTACTACTACTACTACTACTGGGGTAATGTCTTCCTACTACTACTACTACTGGGGTAATGTCTTCCTACTACTACTACTACTACTACTACTACTACAGCTGCTACTACTACTACTACTACTATTGTTATTATTATTTTAGTAGATATCACAACATCCTCACTAATGTATCTGCTACTTGAGCAATTAGTCAGGTGAATTATCTTGCAGCACGTTTTGACCTAATAATAATATGATATTGTGGTGGAGTAAATTTGCCTATCCCAATTTCTAAACTTAATTGTTATATAAATTGTTAAATGTCAAATGACCCGACCTTGGGCACTGCTTATGATGATATTTTTGTAAATATCAAGAGTTGGGGTAAACAACTCGGTTGGAGAATGTGCTAAACTTGCTGATGTAATCTAAACCGGTTTTAGGTGGATGGGTACTTTTTATTATCCAATGGTTAAGATTTACAAGAATAAGACCAGCCAGTGGACTGAGATCAAAAGTTTGCCTGTTGAAAAGAATTTATTTTCTAATAACTTTGAATTTGGTGTGGCAGAGTCCGGTCATAAAAGGCGGGTAATGGTGAGTTAACTGATTGATTGAAAGAGAATGGACTTTAAAATATTTCGTACATTTTGATAAGTTATAATGCATTTTATGTCGAGATGTATTATGTGAGTAGACTATTATTTCTCCAAATTGTGAAGTTGGTGCTTGTATTTAGAATGCTAACCACTTGACATATTTTTCTAGGGAACCCATTCATAACACTGTTATGATGTATTTATTATGCTGTTTGTGTGTAAGCTAATATATACTGTTGCAGGAAACCGTTAATTGAGACTTGAATGTAAGAAAAATGGAGTTAGAGATGAATAATCTGGAAACTTAGCTTTTGTTCCCTACGACTTTATCAGATTTGATAAGTCTCTACCCCAAGTTTGTAAGTGTATATCACACACTGAACATTTTCACAGAATTGCCTATTATATAATAGTATATAGAACACTAATCACAGAATTGCCTATAAGTAGAGTTAATGATGATTATCTTCTTGTATCCTCTCTCAGCACCAAATGTTAAACACGCCGATGATTATTATGATGGTGTGTGTCTTCTTGTCTTCTGCACGCAGCGCCATTTGTACAAATTCACAAAACAAGACACACAGGTTCTTTGTAATGGTGTTCTTTTTATTTTTATAAAACGCCATTTCTCAACTGATGGAACCAGGGCAGCAAAACAATTAAATGGTACAAGTCAATCGGCAAATGTCCAAGTCCACGGCACAGTATATATAAAATGCATATCTGTTATAATGCATACAAATTCATTGACTACAATAATAATAATACCATCTCCTACCCTAACCTCTAGTTAAATAAAAGTTCTTCACCTACTATTTGCATACATCTTATTCTTCTGTTTCTAACACTATACTATAAGTCTATTCACAATCTAACCTAAACTACCCAACCTAACTGTCGGCCCTAAGGCCCAGGGGCCTGGTACTCCCTACACATAATTATATCCTCTCATCTTGTCTGTCTGTTATTTTCCCTCTTTCAGTGGTGATGGTGGATACGATAATATTTAATGTCTCCACTGGAGCTTTCGTGGATCATTTCATCATAAGATATTGTAGTGCTCCAGTGGGACCTAGTGGTTGTTTCCTTGCTTGACTTGGTCCAATTGGACATTTTTTTTTTTTTACAATAAATTATATAGTGTTGAGAGTGTGTTTGTTGCAGGTAGCGTATGGGGGCTTTGTGAATCATTTTTGATTGTTTTCTTTTTTTGGTTGGTGGTGGTGGTGGTGGCACAGCAGAGTATCTTACAAAAAGTAGTTGAAGAGTTGTGATTTCTTTCTTGAGTTCTTCTCTTTCTATTGTAAACAGGAGGTGAGGAAATGATTTACTGTGTTGTCAGTGATGCAGTGTGGACATGTTTTAGGTTGTCCATTTCTGAGGGTTGCATTTTGTGTGAGTCTAAATATAGCTTTAATAGCTGTTTTGTTTTGGGGGGCTGGAGGGTGTTTTTCCTGAAATGATTGTTTATAGCTGTCATAATTTCTGTAATGCAGATTGGGGTGGGTAGGGGGAGACCTTGTGAAGTTTCTTTTTTGCTCCTTTATCAGCTGTTTCATTGCCTGTGATTCCTATGTGGCTGGAGATCCATAGGAAGGTGTTTGTGTTCAGTTGCTGGAGTTTGTTTAATAGGATTCTTATTTAATTTCTTGTTTTCGGTTTAGTGTATGTCGGTTGGCGATTGCTTGTAAAGATGAGTAGGAATCTGTGAGTATGGCGAGTGGAGGGTGGATGGATGATACTATAATGGATAGTGCCATTTTAATATTCATCATGTAAAATATATCAATTAAAAAAGGAAAAAACTGTTAATACAGTTAACAGGTATACCAAACAGCATATACTGAAAAAAGTGTATATCCTTGCACTGTACATTAGCTAACATAGGCACAATGCACAGGGCACCACATGGCCAAAAAGCAAACTCCCCAACCCCAAGCTGTAAATCTAATCCCCACTGCGAGAGGTCAGATTTCAGGGATAAGATATGCAGGCCAGAAGACTGAGGTAAACACATATAAACTAAAACAGTAAACTCATGGGTGCTACAATAGTATATAATACACTGAACATTTTTAGAGATTTACCTATATATAATAGGTATAAAACACAGAACATTTTCACAGAATTGCCCAACAGTATATAACACACAGTATCTTTTCACTGTTGCTCAATATATAACAGTATATAACACAGTACATTTTCACAGAGTTGCCCAGTATATATTATAATACACAGAACATTTTCACAGAGTTGACATAATAGTATATAACACATTGAATTATAAATTGTAAGGACATGACAAATCATATACTAAGTTAAAACTATTACAGATTGACATAACTTCGACTGTCCCCCAGTCCTTGGAAGTCAAGAATATGGTAGCAAAATTTAGTGATGTACTCACAGATAAGCCAGGGAGGACAGAACTGACAGAGTTCACACTGAAACTTACAGATGACACCCAGTAAAGGTGAAACCATACCCTCTTTCCCATGCCAAAGTCAAAATGATTAGAGAAGAAGTACAGGAAATGTTGAGGGTAATAGAACCTGCTACATCAGCATATTAATCTCCTAGTACAAAAGTGCGATGGCACATGCAGGTTCTGAAGACTAAATTACTGAAGACTCAACCGCATTACCCAACCTCATGTAGAAATCCTCACCAACCCAAAGTTTACTTTTGCCAAAGTAGCCACCGCCAACTACTTCTCAAAATTTGATTTAGCCAAGGGATACTGGTAAGTGAGTGTAACCAAAACAGATAGACATAAATTAGCATTCTCTACACCAGATGCAGTAATCAGTGGTGTGTCATGCCATTTGATCCTGCAAAATTCACTGAGTGTATTCACTTGTATGATTCTTGATTTGTTAAAGCCCTTGTTTGATTTAGAGGTATACAGCTTCATGGATGATTTACTTATTGCCACAGAAATGTGAGAAGAGCATGTTAGAGCTCTGAGAGCTATTTTTGCCTTAGGGAAATAAAGCTGTTAGCACTGCAGAGTAAATGTTATATTGGTTTCAGAGCCCTTGATTTTTTAGGTCACATGCTCAGTCATGGTATATTAAGGCCAAATCAAGCAAACATTGAGCAACTACAGAATGTAAATAGACCATTAACTAAGAGTGCTGTGCAATCCTTTTAGGGAGTCTGTGGATATTACAGAACATTTGTACCCAATTTAAGTGCAATCACTGCCCTGCTCACTGATTTAACCAGAGCTCAACAACACTGTAAAGTCATATGGAACAATATGTGAATTAGCCTTTAAAACCCTTAAGGCCAGTCTAACCTCAGATGATGTGCCCTGCTCACTGATTTAACCAGGGCTCAACAATCCAGTAAAGTCATATGGAATGATATGTGAATTAGCCTTTAAAACCCTTAAGCCCAGTCTAACCTCAGATTCTGTGGTAAACATGCCAGATCTGAGTAAAGATTTCATTGTCAAGACAGATGCAAGTAATAGTGCTTTAGGAGCAGATCTCTTACAAGAGCATGAGGATCAGTTGTTCCCAGTGGCATACAAGAGTTGTAAGTTGACGGCCACTGAACAGCACTACTCTATATCCAAGAAAGAATGCCTGAGCATAATTTTTGCAATTACCAAGTTCCAACTATATCTATATGGAAAGAGGTCCATATTAGAAACTGACCACAAGCCATTAGCCTACTTGGAGCAAGTAAAAACACACTTGTGGACATTTGATGAGGTAGAGTTTATTCCTCCAGGAATATAACATAAACACTTGTTACATACCTGGCAAATAGAATGTCATTGCTGATTACTTGAGCTTCATGGAAACGTAGAAGCCGCAAGGTGCCAGATAACGGCAACAATATGCCGCTAGGTAAGACAATGAATTGTTATGGGCTGACTATGCAAAAGTCGTTAAAACAAGAGTGTCAGATAATATCGAGTTCTTGTACCGTGTTGGATTATTAAATAATAATTTTAAAAAATAAATTCTCTTCTGGCATCACTAAACACCTATCCCACAAAATTATAATTTACATATTGATTTGGGAAGATTGTTGTTTTTTAACATCATGGAGTTTATGCAAGCGATTATTTGGTAAATATACCGCAATTACTTTTCTTTTGAAGTTGTCTGATCGGCGTTGAGACGTACCGAGTAAACAATAACCAAGTACCGGTAATCCTGGAATTTAGCGTCCCTAATCTTTTTATTTATTTTAATTTTTAAATCTTTGATATAAATAAATGACCAAATAAATGGGCATAACACAATAGATTACTAGCCAGACCATCACAATTTAATTTTGTAAACATTTTCCAATTTAAAAATTTTTTTAAATCTTTGGTATAAATAAATGAGCATAACATAATAGATTACTAGTCGGACATATAAATTTAATCTTGTAAACAATTTATTAATATATATAATTAG
Organism: Sinotaia quadrata; assembly: GCA_028829895.1. NCBI lineage: Eukaryota > Metazoa > Mollusca > Gastropoda > Architaenioglossa > Viviparidae > Sinotaia > Sinotaia quadrata. The sequence continues at coordinate 58,454,813 of CM054179.1, forward strand.
ACAATGTCACGCAATCAATTGTAAGAATGTTTATTCAGACAATGTAACTCGGCAATCCAGTTGGGGACACTAACTAAATTCCAGGATTACCCAAAGTAACCACAATATACAAAACTGAATAAATGACTAATCTCATTTTTACACTGTATACGTCTTTCCACGGATTTGTATTATTATTTAACTTTCTTCAGTAACCTTTTTTCTACAGCTATTTATTTTAAAATGTTTAGTTTAAAATAACTGTATGCTAAGAAAATTGTGTCCATTTTAACTGGCGCGAAATCGACAGTAGCATACCTTCGGCCCCGTAAAAGCTACCCATCTAACCGAGTACTTCCGGCATAGGAATAGGTCCATTCCTTTCTTTTGGGTAGCGCAGGTTATATGTAATGCCACTCCATGTAGTATTAATCTTTAAATGCTATTATTTATTAAATAATTTTTTGTAATTTAAAATTTTATATTTGCTATAGGTACTAATTAATTTAGCATTGTTTCTATAATTTAATTGCAAACAACATAAATTGTATCATGAATATACTTCTATTGCCCGTTGACGAAAGTAAATAATAAGGAGAACCAATGGAAATTCACGTTATAAAATATCTTGGGAAATGTGAAAAATATGGCAATCGAACAAAGAAAAGAATATCAACATAAGCATTTATCAGCAAACACAATAAATCGGTGTGTTTTGCACTTGATTGCTATATAATGAGTATTCTGGGTGCATGAAGGTGGAAATCTGAACGATTTTTAAATAGACTGATAATCATGTTTTTATTGTGACTGTTTTCCATCAATTTCAACGACGTCGACTACAGCCCTGGCTGGACGACTGTGCATCCTAACAAAGTTTAAGATTAAACGAAAGCGGTAAAGGTAAATCGACAGTCCATTTTTAACCACACATACACACAAACCAAACAATAAATGCACAAAGTATATGAATTTTGTCTTCTTTCTCTCTTATTGCTTGCATTATCAATTCGACACTATGCCAGGTGCATCCCAGACTCGCAGCAGGAATTAGTTGTGTAGTACTACTACTTTGTAATTAGTATGTGAGTCACTCAGTCAGGCATCTCGCCCCAGCCTTTTGCAACACCAGACTACTTCGATAGATGGCTTATCGTTGATTTTTGCATGAAAATTGTATTTTAAAATGTCAGTGCCTAGCCAGTTGTTAATGACTAACTTTAAATAATCCTAACTGTAAACAATAATCAGAATAATGTAGAACACTGAACAGTAAACATTTTAATATTTAAAATTAATAAAATAGATTTAAAAGTATTCCATCAGGATAAATTTATAAACTGAACATATAACTATAGACCTATCAGGGTAAAGGTTATGAATTATCATTTGTCAGTAATAATTCTAATAAGTAATAGTGATTAATACTAATTCAGTAATTGCCAAAATGCCAACCTGTAATACATGTAGTAATAATTATACCATAGTAAACATTTGTGTGTTTCTTGATATATAATATATATATATATATAACATTTTCAGAATTAAAAATTTGTTCAAGTGATGTGCACTGTGAAATGCAAACATTATTACTTTAGTATTATATATTAATGCTTAAACATCTTTTTATTTTATGCATGGAAACTGGGTTTAACAGATTTACAATGTCAGAGCAGCAACAACAGCAACAGCAGAGAGTAAATGCCATCGTCTCTTCTGCCTCAGCACAAGCTCCACAGCCACCACAATCCATCATGACTACAACTAACACACTTCGCTCTCAGACTCCTTTACCTCAGGTTCAGGTGATGCAGGGACCTATGCAGAACCAGACTTACTTGCCACAGTTTGCCTACACTGCTCAGCAACAGCAGCTTATGCTGCAAAATGCTGTTCAAGGTTAGCTCATTACTATTTCCTTGCTGGAATCTGAAAGGAAACAGTATTAGTATTTGTAATCTAAGATTTATGTAAGAATTATATTTGCAGTGCAGTAACGATATGAATTGAGTATTGTTATTTAGATAAATTAACACTTATTTGAGCATGTGTTCTGTCAAGAATATTTGTTAAATAATAGCATTCCATTTTCCTCCATTTATTTTAACTTTAAAAATCCATTACTACCAGGTTACCAATATTATTATTACAAAAATTGATATAAAAGTTTGAAAAAGCAACAGTAAACACTTTATAATTTGATTTTTTAAAATTTAATTAACATTGTTGTCAATAACTTTTGAGATGTGTAGTCAATTATCTTGTTGACATTGTGTCCACAGATAGTAGTTTTATTTAATTATTTCTAAGTGTGAATTTCTATAAGCACAGCAGCAAAATTAGTGCCAGATTGCCATAGTAGAAGTTCACTATCAGTTAAAGCTGTTATTGGATACCTGTGCTGCACCAGAGCTGACATAGACAACTATTGAATGATGTGTTTACACTACAGTGTGCACTGCCTGTCTAGATTATAGCAGTTAGAATTTATTGCAATTTTCCCAATTGACACACTTTTGCTTGGGTAATTAAATTATGAATGGATGCTTAAGAAAATAGTGATTATTTCTAACAGTTGCAATCTAGACATCACATCGTTCATTAGACAACTTTATCATCACTGCTGTAGCATAGTGAGAGTTCCTGGAGTGGGATAAGGAAGACAACAGCTTGAAAACACAGTTTATTGCATCAAAATTGAGCCATCATTAGATAGTCGGTTTACTTGCATTCACAATAAGAGAAATTTTGCAGTCACTCTTGGTAATTTTTTTTTATTGAAATAAATAGCTAATTTTTTAAATCATGAGTAAAACATCATTTATATGGAATCATGTGAAGCATTTGGATACTAGTCTGGCCAAATGTAACTTGTGCAGAGATATTTTGTCTACAAAAGACAGGAGCGCCAACACTGTTAAATGTGTTTTAGTCTCTGTTCATAAACTGGATTCTAATTAGCCTAGCAGCATGCATGCATCAAGTAAAGAAAAGTTTTTAGTTCCCTCAAATCAAAGCTCACTAAAGCACATTGGCTGTAATTGGCATTATATTGTCATTCATGGCACATGAGAGTAGATCCATCATTACCATTATGGCTTTTGAGACTTAATAAAAAAAATTCTTACACCAGAATCTGTCAAGTCACATGCCATTACAATAGCCTAGTTGAAAGGAAATGTTTTAATTAACTGAATCATTAAATTTTATTATGTACATTGGAAACCAGTTTGATTAATAACTTTTACATCTCTTTCTCATCTTATTGAATATACATGCTCACTTAGAATACCATTGATTGTCAGTTTATGTTCATGAATGTATGACTGGCCCCAGGTACCCACCCACAAATATGGTAGGTACCCAAGTACTATTATTAAAACATTTTGACACCCTTAGTACCATGATTTGATTGACTGTTTATTATTAGATATTCTTTTTAAAATTGCAGAAAAATTAGGTGTTTTGAAAACAAAACAGTATAATGCTGTATTCAGAGTCTCTTTGCTCCCCCCCCCCCCCCAGGTTATAACTATTTCATTATTATTAAATTTCAAGTTATCTAATACTTTCAAGAACCTAGATTTATTTATTTTGATGTTTTCATAATTATATACTGTACCAGTAGATAAATAAATTGAACAATAGTGCATAAAGTATGCATCTTTTACTCCTTTATCAACCTACATACAAATATATACATTTTAGCTAAGAGCACAGTCTATTTATGATAATGGAGAGCAGTAATCAACCTACTCAACCTAATCAACCTACATCATAAAAATGAATGTGCATTGTTTGAAAGCGGCTTTTATCTTTTTCATGTCAGAGTTTTATTTTAACATTCTCTTCTAAATATTTTCTTTGTGCTTTTTGATGGACTTTCAATACAGCTGCTATGCAGATGAATCAGTTGAACATTATGCAAGGGAGGCCACCATCAGCCAGTCCCAACAGTCCAGGTGGACTTTTGTCTCCTTCAGCAACTTCTCAGCTGGTATATAATCTCTACTGATTTCTTTATTTGTATTTATGGACAATATTGTAAATGATCAACTCATACTCAACAATTTTTTTCTACATGATTGTGCAAGCAAACATAAAAAACTTATTGCTATGTAGACTACAGCACTAAATTAGTATTCACTGAAAATTAGCATCAAGGTGCATAGTTTTAAGCTTTCATAAAAAAAAATTAAACTGTATTTTTGTATTTAGAGAATGTTTTGTGCCAATGCATGGATAAGTATTAGTACCCCCAACCCCCTGGTTCTAAACACTGCTTTGAAATGGGTATTCCATTTGTAAAGTGAACAAGTAAGACTTAATTGAAGTTTAGTGAAAATAGACTCGTCAGCATTGGATGTTAATATTGAGTCTGGCAACAGTCACAGTTAGTTTCTCTAATTAAAATATGTACATTAATACTGTCTCTCATGTTAGAGAAGATGTATTTAAATCTATGTAGTGTGAACAACTAATGGTAGAAAAGATCTGTTGTGTATGATGCTGAAAGTTGTTGATAACATTAATGGTTGTAGGAAGATGGTTACATATCATACAGGTGCAGCATTGATAATCTCCTAAACATATAATAATTTATATTGGTTGCAAAAATTATGGAATTTTTGTAATGGAGGTTAACTCACAATTAACTAGCTATTGTATAATACATGTTAGAATCTCTATATGAAGTACATAAACACATTTATTTATGTGCCTGTGACACAATACATCACATGCCCATTAGGTGGCAGGATGACACATCCCAGAGTAGAGGGGGGTAAAATAAATATTTGTTTAACGAATATTTATGTCCACACTGGCATATTTGATAAGTATACATACTTAATGCATAGTGTCTTACTAGACTGTATCAGGAATCCAGGAAGACCTTTAGAATAAAGTAAAACTGATAGATAGTAAAACATTGTCCATTCCTTATATATAACCTCTCCTATATTTAATATTGTTATGTTTGTATATTTAACCGTTAATATCATCACTATCAGTGCAATGTATCATCAGTTACATGGTGTAAATTTCTCTTCACTTGGTCTTCAGTCATTTTATTAGATGTAGAATTCTATCTCCTAGTAATTATTCATACAAAACTCAGGTTTGAATTCTCTAGTTGGCTGTTTTTGCCCATCTGTATTGGTAGTAAAAGGTCTTCAGCAGTCTTGTTTAGTATTTCATTTTTAAAGTAACTAATTGTTTCCTGATTTATCATATAGTAAAAAGTTCATAATTTAATTTTTTAAAATCTGCAATAATTTCAAATTTTGTTTAGACTCAGTTTGTGAACCCTCATTTTAATAAGAATCAGTTAGCAATATATAACTGATGTTTGATGTTAGCAATCAAAAAATGAAAGTAAAATAAAATCAGCTCGAGAAGAATAGGAATGTACATCATTTATTCCTTTAACAGACTATGCTAATTGTGAATATCTGTCTAAAGTGTCCTGGTGTTTACATAAAACTGCATATGGGAAATTTAATAATATATAACCAAAAGACATTTTTTTGACCAAAAAATAGAAAAATGTTTGACATTTTTGCACCTGTCTTTTCTTGATAAAATTTAATATATGTTTGTATACATAATGAACACAAAATTATACAATTTCTTTTACTGTTGTAATATTTAATTAGTTTGTATTTAAGCAATTATGGCTATTATTTAGGCAGCAGCTCAAGCTGCACAAATGGCTGCAGCTGCAGGAAATAATGGCAACCTAGCAACTGTTTCCATGGCAATGCCTGTCAACTCAAATGGAGCAAAGGTTACTAATGGAAATAAAAATCAAGGCATTGGTCAGGGACAAGCACAAGGTCAGGCTCAAGGACAAGGTCAAGGTCATGCAACTATGGTGGCAGGGAAATCTACTGTATTACCACAGCATAGTGCTGCCCCCCTTGTGCTGGGTCAAATAAGTGAGTTTCAAATATCAGAAAACAGATTTTTACATTTGTGTTAGTCTTTACTTCTGCCTGTTTTAGCTCTATTAGGCCTGAGGCAATGTATAGTTGAAATGCATGTGCCATTCTTTGTGTGCATACATTTTGCAAGTATTCATCTTTGTTTCTTAAACTGTTTACTATATGTATTAAGTTTTTATTATGGTCATTCAATCTTTTAACTTTTATACTCAGCACAAAAGCAATAAAAATGTTTTGATTAAAAGTAATCATTCACAAAGCAATAGAAGAAATATGTTTTAGTGGAAACTAATTATGCAAAAAAGTATTAGAAAATATATTTCAATGAAAACTAATCTTGAAACTATGAAAAGGTTTAACACAGAAGAAATTCCTTCAGTAGTTTAAGATAACTTCATTAGTTAATAAGATAAATAAAATCTGTTAAAGAAGAAAAGCTAAAGACTTCTTGCCACATAATTCAAGTAATCAGGCAATAGAATTCTCTAAAGCATGTAAACTTTTGATCTGTGTCCATTGGCTGGTCTCATTCTTGTAAATCTTAACCACTGGATAATAAAACCTACTCATCCTTTTTTAACTGGTTTGCAGTGCATCAGCAATTTCTAGCATACTTTCAACTCAAGTTGTTTACTCCAATTCTGACACTTAATACCATCATAAGGAGTGCCCAAAGTCGGGTCACTTTGACTGTTTAACAATTTTATATAACAGTTAAGTTTAGATATTGGTATAGGCAAATTTACTCTGCCACAGCACCAAATCAGACAGGCATAGACAGTGATAATAAGAAACAGAAATAGTTTGTCACTTGAAGTTATATATATGCTGATGATTTTCAAATTACTTCAAATCAGCATGAAGTGTCACAGCATCACAGCAATTTTTTTCTTAACTCTTATGGAAAATTAATTTTCATTTTGAGCACTTTTTTGGTTAGCACTCATGATTTCAAGAATGAATTAAGAGTGCTATGTGAGTGAGCCTATATGTTACATAATTAACATAAAGTATTTTGTTGCTGTAAACTTCCCATTAATTATTATTTTTAACTTTGAATTTTCTAATTTTAAGTTGTAATTAAATTTTCTATTTAAAACATGTTGAAATTTCAAAATAAACGTTTTTCTGATGTAAATAATAATATTATGAACTTAAATTAACATAAAGTTGAGATGTAAATGTCTACAAAAAAGTCTTGTTTTATGTGTTTTCAAAATTTCAAATTAAATTCAAATTTTATCATTTTTAACTTTTATTGAATTGTCTACTATGACATTTTTTGGTAATGAGAAGTGATCTTAGATTAAATCACATTGTGCAATTGTTACTTGGAGTATATATGTTAAGCATTTTGAGCATGGTTTTATTTTGTATTTTTTATTACTTTTCAGCAAATGTATTCTCCCAGGCTGGCAATGTTACACCTACATTTGTTACCCAGGTATAAATTTTTCTTTTGAAAAAATATATTGCAATACATGGCTTGTCAATTAATAGTATCTGAAAATTGTATCATTCACACATTAATATTCAACAATTCTTCCATTTTCGGGATTTTTAGTGCATATTTTGGGTGATCTCATAGCAATTAGCATAATTGCAACTCTAGCTGCTCGAAAGTCATTTAACATATATATATATATATATATCAGTATGGAGGAAATTAAATATTCTTTACTAAATTATATTGTTTTGTATGTTTTTTTACGAAATCTTTATATTAAATGCATTAAAACAAAATTGTATTTAGCTTGCAGGTAGGGGTGATTAACAGTTTACATCAAAAACAGAATTCTCAGTTAAGCAAAAAACTACAATGTGTTTACAGAATATACAAATTATGTTTATTTGCCTATGAAATCCTTCAAATTAATTTTTTTTTTACTTTCAAACAATGAATATTGTATATTTACAGCTTGTGTTATAAGTAGTGAAAAATCAAGGGCAGTAATCCAACATTCAATTAACATTTTTAAACTATTACATCAATATAAAAAATTTGATAGAGAAAACTTCTTTTCATTATAGATAAATGAATTCATATAGTTACATAAAGATAAAAGTTGAAAATTAAAGTCTGCCATAAAATCTTATTTCTCATATACATTAATATTTGTAAACTATAAAGAAATCTGTCATTCAACGGGATCAGTTGCTGCACATGTTTTTATTTTAATTTTTGATTTGTTAAATTTCATTAAATCCCAATCATATTGGCTTTCTCATGTACTATATAGAAATTATTTCTTTGCGAACTGCATTTCAGTGAATGTTAAATCATTACCATTCACCAGTTTTCACTGTTCAGGTCCATCAATAAGTTTAATTTTGACATTGCAAGACTTTCAGACCCTTGATAAGTGACATATAATTGACCATGGCTAAATCAATTTCAAGGAGGTTTGTTCCAAACTTAAATGGACTGTGCACTAGCTTATTCAGAAATATTATACTGACTTATGAATGCATGGAGGTAGTGGGTAAATCCATTTGAACAATGATATATTTAGAGTGGTGTCCCACAATTAAAAAGGGGGTAAACCCAGATGATTCAGCTTAAGACCAGCCAGCTCTAGAGCAGCTGAGGATCTAGCACCAAATATAGTAGGATATAGAGATGTTATGAAGTTTCTTGATAGTTAGGAACAGTTTCTACTAACATTAAAGCATAAATGTATGTCACTTTCCCACATACTATTTGTAGGCTTTTTCCTTCAACTTTATGAGTTCTTAACTGGAATTATGGGGTGGGATGTAGTTTTTGTATGTACAATGGAATTGGATCATTGCTTATTTCAGCCAAGTTCCTAATTAATTCTTCGGTAAATTCTAACTGTGCATATCTAATACAGTCGAACCTGGATATGTTGATGGCCCATGGTTCCCCAAAAGTGTGGGGATAACCGATAATTATCGAGATATCCAAAAACCAATATGGTGGCAATATATTACAGTACTGTAACGTGCGCTTGAAATTTCTTTATGTATATGATGTGCGTTAATAAATGAGAATGTATATGCACATGTTTTGATTTTTTACACAACAGCATTACCACGATTTGTTTGATGCGATCAGCATGCTGTAAAAATATACATACACTGTATATGTTTGTTAACAACAAAAGGCTTAAATGCACCAACTAACAGCAGAGATTTACCAGTACATGTAAAATGAAAAATAATGTTTTCCTCTACTCATTGGTTCTTCAAAACATATTTATTGATTAGATGATCTGATTTATTAACTCCAGCCATAAATGTGTTATAATATTTAATAACTTCAGGCTGCCTCACTGTAATTGTTTGAGATTGGCTGGGTTTTTTTATTCCCCATTTTATGGTTTCTCTCAAATGTATTGTCTTTTAGTCCTCACCAGGCTTTCATCTAAAATATTCTGACCTGGTTAAAAATATTTCCTTACTTTCTCCTTACATTTTCAAAGAGAAGTCAAACTTTTTCCAATTTATCATTAGGATTAAGGTCTTGGCTTGGTCAGGATGTTCTTTAAAAACACATTGCTTGTTTAAATCTCTTTTTTGTCATGAAATAATGGTTTACTACATCAATATTTTTCAATATTTGGAGCTTGCAGCAATGCCATATACATAAATAAGCTAGCCAGTAGATCTACACATTCCAATAACATCAGTATCTTCCCATCCTTTGTAATTGATGTGTGTATTAGTGTGCCCTACTAATCTTGCATTTTCGTTAGTAAAATTGAATATTTGTTATAAGAAATGTCCTTATTCCTTCTAGTCTTGGCTTCTTGAGTTCTTCACGTAGCAAATCTCCTGGAGGTTTGGCAGGGAGAAATTTAGGCAGGGGGTTTAGTAGGTCTTGATCCACATCTTTAGGTCAAAGCCTTATAAATAAAAATAAGGACCTATTTTCAATCTTTCAATAATTCTAAATGTTAAATTAATTTGGAATAGCATAATATGAAGTAGATTACAAAGTATTTGCAATTGAGGTTAACAAATAATCAGTCTAGAGTAAATAGAAATAAACAAACACAGTAGCACTCATTACTAGGTAACTACTCTTGTATAAATATTTGGAGGTGATACATAACTATAATATTGTGATACAAATGATATTCCTTTATGGCAGTAATTGGAGAAGTTATGGGGAGGAATATAGTTCTTAGAATTACAGTAATAAAGTGTGTGGTCATTGTCATAACTTTCTGAAACATGGTGCAACATAGTTCATTATTTGTTTAAAAGATGTGTCAGTGGCTAGTGAAAATCGGACATTTTTCCTAAGAAATGTAATGTAAATGATGATCTGAAAATTTAACAGTTACTGAGATAAATAGAAATAAAGTGCTGAATATTTATATCTGTTTCCCACCTTGTCGTTGTTAATTATTGTGAGAAATCATTAACATGATCAGAGTCTTCTCATTATTAATAATGTATAAAGGCAAACTAAGTAAATTTGTTATTTCAGAAGAGTATCAAACTGGTAGTCATTCATATGACTCAGTACTCATGAAGTAGCTCTCAGTATTAACCCGTTCGCCGGCCCGCTACCGAATTATGTTCGCGCATGCGCACACTTTTTTAAATCGATAGCCACTTAAAAAAAATAACAATCAAGTCAAGCAGACGATATGTTTGGATTCAGCAGCCAATCTGCTCTAATTTTATCATTGGTTAACTATTTTTAGAAAGGTTTTTTCCATTACAAAGTTCGGAAATCCCCAGTCACCTCACGTTTATCGAAGCTGAGCCGCCATTTTGAACCTAAGTTTGTACTACACATGGCTCGTTTCAAGGACCATTTTCAGTTGTTTGCTTGATCCTACCTAACGAACTTAATTGTGTAAATAAATTTAAGATATTGTAGATGAAATTCGACAGGCCTACTGAATTTTTGGATGTGACCATTTGATAATAAAAAATAAAAACCGATCGCTCTCAAACCGAACCCTCGTGGTCGTCGTTATGACGTCGTTATGATACTATTTTTATCGATGACCACTTTAAAAAAAAATACCAATCAAGGTCAAGGAGAAAGATATGTTTGTGTTCAGCAGCCAATCTGCTCTAATTTTATCATTGGCTAACTAATTTTAGAAAGGTATTTTCCATTACAAAGTTCAAAAATCCCGAGTCACCCCTCGCTTGTAAAGAAGCTGAGCCGCCATTTTGAACCGGTTTGGAATTATACATTGCACGTTTCAAACACGATTTTTAGTTGATTGCCTGATCCTACCTAAAGAACTTTATTGTGTAAATTAATTTAACATATTGTAGATGAAATTCGACAGGCCTACTGAATTTTTGGATGTGACCATTTGATAATAAAAAAAAAAAAACCGATCAGTCTCAAACCGAACCCTCGTGGTTTTCATATGCCTCTTTCGTTTTGTTCAAAATCAACCAATTTCCCCAGAATAATATTTATTTACACAAGATAAATTATTATTTATACCATATATTCAAATGGCAATCAACAAAAATCGTTTTCTTTCGGATTTTATTCAAGGAAACATCTAACAAATTGACGAAGGTCAACACAAGAAAAAGGTAAGAAAACTTTTTATTTATTTATTTATTTTTGAATTTAAAATAATAATAAGCAAACGTTAAAAAATTAAATAAATATTTTTAAAATGTCCCCCATAATATTTATTTTGAAAATCATTTTAGAATTGTACGAATTATGCTTGCTTTTAATTATTTAGTAGACTAGTAAAAAAAAAAAAACGGTGAAAATGTTCCCAAGTTCAACAAAAAGATAAGAAATCTTTGTATTATTTCTTTGTTTTTGAATTCGAAAAAAATTTAAAAAATACTTTTAAGATTCCTTAGTATGTCTATAATAGGTAGTAATTTAAATTTTTAAAATCCATTGATAATTACAGTCGCTTTAAATTTTTTAGCACACTGACCCATTCAGTTATCGTTAAGCGTCAAAACATGGCCGCCGGCGAACGGGTTAAAAAGGTTGGTGACCCCTGCTATAGAGAATTCTTTTGTTTAATCACTTGAATTTGTTGTGGCCAGAAGTCTACTCTGTTTATGTATGTTGGTATGGTAGGCTGATTACATCGAGCAATTTTTGTACAAGGAAGTTACTGGAAATTGTTACAATTGTTGTACTGCTTGAATAAGCTGGTATGGCTAGCTTAGCTTGAGTGAATAAGCAGCGAATCAGCTTTTTCTTCATCATCAGGACAAAAAATGTGGAATTGATTTGGACAATAGACTTGTGGCTATGATGCAAAAAGCACATATAAAGGACAATTGCAGCTTTGTCAATACAAGGTTACGTAGAAACTCTTACTGCTTATCTCTAATAACTCCATTTCTGTTCTCTGATAAGAACTATCCTTTGATTTGTATTGACATTAAATTGTTGAATTGTATTTTAAGATATAAGACTGTGTATTATAAAAATTATTTGAACATGGTTTCATGGAAATATTGATGTCAATTAATCTTTTTCCATTGTATTTGTTATATGTATATTTGATTGTTGATTTAATAATTACACATATTGATAACTTTATGTTGGAAAAGAAAGTAGGTGGATGGGGTCTCACTAAATATTGATTAAAGATGATTTTCTTCTCTATTAGTCAATAGTTTTCCACCTATGGAAATGTGTGATGGTAAATGTTTGTCTTTAATGTTGTGGAAGAGAGAAAATGTTTACAGCGCCTGCATATCTGCCAAGTGAGAGAGACAAGTGGTGTCTCCTGGAGAATTATTAATAGCACAAATTAAAATTCTCATCACATGGATGATTAATTAATTTATAACCATTTAGTCAGTGGCATTGGCGTTGCACATTCTAAAAATTTTTTCTTTAAATTATTGCAGGTTTGCTGTCACATAATTTCCATTGTTCATTACATGCTTGTAAATGTCTAAATTGCAGATATATCTTCAAAGGATTTGCATTATCTTTTTATTGTTTTCTTTTTAGTCCAAAGGACAGTCATTGGCAATGCCTTTACATGGTCAGCCTCAAGTCATAACCTCCCAGGCACCAATACGACTGAGTCAACCACAGCTAGTCACAAACACTGGCCAGATTATTGCTTCACAACCTATGTTGACCAATCCAGCCCTCCTTCATGCCATGGCTAACCTTCAGCAGGTGACAAGAATTTTTGTATACAGTTAATCTTCTGCCTTCATGTCTTAGTTAATAATTACTATATATTTATATATATATACATCAATCAGCCTGGAGCAGTTTGGTGCCATTCAAAAGAAGTTATAGTATAGATCTTCTGGTCCTTCCATGACAAAAAAAATCAGTGATTGATAAGTGCTGTACATTCATTGGTTATTCTTCCTCTTTTCCCACCCAATCCCTACCAGGAGTGAGTTGGTTGAAGCTGTATAGCCGTCTGGAATGTCCTCTGTTCCCAATGTGTTGACATTCGTGCTGTTCTTTAGCTCATTTATTCTAGTTCATTTTGGATACATGCTTTTGATTTGTTTTCTTTTCAGTCTTCTCAATGTGCTTCTTACATTTCTTACATATATATATATTTCATTTTCTGTTGATAGTGTTTGAAAACTTTTTTAGCATAATTACTGATAGACTCATAGACTCACACTTTAATTTGTGCATAATAAGCTTTCACTGAAAGGTACTTAAGTATTTTTAATATAAAAAATTATATTTATGTTATATAGTATTACATTTTGTTGAATTATTATTATTTTTTTTTAAATTATGCATATATTTGTACTTATGCGGAAATTTGGTGATTTTGTAGTCTTTTGGTCAAAAAAATATAACTGTTTCTAATTCATTAAACTTTTCACAGATATTAATTAAATTAAAGCAAGATACATATGTTCTTTATTAATTTAGTCCTAATATAATAGTATATTCATATTTTAAAATATTGTTGAAATAAGTTATTATTTTATGCCAACATTCTGCTGTAAAACTCAAGTTCTAAAGGGAAGTAATTTTTTAGGTAGTGGGAATACTTATAATAATTCCATGAGTCACTTTTTAATCACTGATTTTAAATTGAAATATATTAGTCACCAACTTGCCAATGGGTTAAATAAATAATTATACATAAATAAATAAATACTTATTATGTTTGTCTTTTAAAAAATATTTTCTGGAGAATGAATGTGCAATGACTCTTTGTACTTGAAAAAGACTTCTTCTGAAACCTGCTCAGCAAGTAGGAAGAAGGACTCATGAATAGACCCGTTTCATGGTTTCAGGTGTGGGGTGTGACAAGCACAGGTCAAGTGGTGCCTCATGCAATGATGGAAAATCCAGCTGCTTTGCAAGGGGGTGGTAACCCACAGGTAAATTAAATTGACTTTGTGTTACCTTAAATATTTCTTGGGTTTTTTTGACTGACTCACTGCCCGTGTGCTCACATTTACTACAGAAAGCTTGTAAAACATTTTCTATTCCATAACATTCTTAACTCATTCTACCCCAGCTGGATCATTCTTTATCGCCGATTCCCTTTTGTTTTAAAACTTATGGCAAACACTTTTTTTAAAGATTAAATTTTGTAACCTTACATATTATATTAGAATAATTACAGCGGATTCCAGAATTATGACTATTTGAACCTCTAGGCAGTTTTAAACATACCGTTATTTCAATAAGCCAACCTTTTCCCCAGCATTGCAATATGATTCCTCAAAGTAGTTCATTTCGGACTGATAATTTCTGAAGAATATTGCATATATTGTCTTACATATAAACTGGATATTATTTAATTAAAGTAAATAATTCGCAATTGTCAAAATATACTGTGTAGTGCATGTACTATCGCTACTTGGCTGCTATTTTGAGAATGCGAACTTCATCAAAGAGGCAGTAGAAACGTTATGTGCTGAATTTTGCTTATCCCATCAAGCTCTGACTTCTAAACATAAATAAATATAAGATGATGCTTAATTTTTGTTTTTTTGCTTCTGCATTCTCAGATACATTAAATAATGGGAGGCAGTAAATAAACTAATTGTAATTTTTTGTACTATCTGTAATCATTCTATGCTTTGTCTCCTGTGCGTTTGACAATAGGCTGTTTATCCTTTGCTGCACTTTATCTCATATTTGTTGGTTTTAATCTCATGATTTAGCTCTTGTCAAGCACTGGTGTGGGAGTTTTCAGCAAAGGAAAAAGCATTAGAGCTTCAAATTGTTTTTTAAGAGAAGTGGTCATAAAATGAAACACTTTTTGGAAATTTTGTGCTAATTATTTTAATATTTTTCAATTTGTTTTGCAGGGCATTCCACTGGCTGCTCACCAGCCAATGCTAGCTGGTCAGGGTCAGTCCCCAGCTTTCCTAGCAGGTCAGTCTCTGTACATCAGAACAGCTGGCCCACTTCAAGCAGCTCAACAAATCCCAGGCATGATGGCTGCCAGCATGCAGGGTTTCCAACTCAAAGGGGGCAAAGTTCAACTTGAAGCCAGCATACAACCGCAACAGCAGCCAGTACAACAGCAACAGCAACCACAGCAGCAACAGCTAGTAGGTCAACCACAGCAGCAACAACAGATAAAGACTATGGCCATGGCAGTCACTAATAAAACAGGTTTGCTTTTCTCATATTGGATTGAAGCATAAATCTTGATCATTTGAGAGATACATTTAAGAACAAATAATATGTAATAAAGAATGTAATTAACATAAAACAATGAAATTGATCTATGCTTTTTCATAAATACATCTTCATAGTTTTTGTTTTTGAAAATAAAATCATTAAAAAGATAGTCTCTTGATTTTTGCAGTTTTAAATGTTGCTTATTGGAGTATACAAGGTTTGAAAAATGAACAATTCAGACCACTATTCACTTTGCAAATAACAAATCCAAGGCCTTTTTTGTACTAGCTTGCAAGATTACACTTTATTAATAGCATAATTATTTCACAAATCCAAGGACTGTTTTGTACTAACATGCAAGGTTATTACACTTTATTAATAGTATAATTATTTCACAAATCCAAGGACTGTTTTGTACTAATATGCAAGGTTATTACACTTTATTAATAGTATAATTATTTTGCAAAAATATGCAGAGTGTATATATTTAAAATTGCCTATTTCTGTAATCAAATTGACATGATTTTCTTTTAAAAGTTCAAATAAATAAATAAAATTCATTTTGTTGTAAGGTTACAGAGCTATGCAAGTGTTTGACTTCTGCGTGATATCTACACTCTCATTTTTATTATATATATGTATATGTAACAAAGCTACAGCAATGTTATCTGACTTTGCCTGACATCTGAGCTCTTATTCATTTTATTGTATCTGTAAAAAACTACACCAGTGTTGTCTGACTTTGCCTGACATGTAAACTCATTCATTTTATTGTATATATGTGTATGTAACAAAACTACACCAGTGTTGTCTGCCTTTGCCTGACATCTGAGCTCTTATTCATTTTATTGTATATATATGTATGTAACAAAACTACACCAGTGTTGTCTGCCTTTGCCTGACTACTCTAATTCTTTGGATGTGAATCAGCTACCATGGGGAAAGCTATACTTCCGTCCACATCAAGAACACCTGTCACTGCTAAAATTCAACCAAGCATCAGCCCACTGACAACTGCTCCTGCCCCTAGGCTGAACATTCCAGTAGTGAAACAGAAAGCTCGTGCTCGTACCAGTACAAAAGCGAATGCCTCAGTTCCTTCAGCCAGTAATGCTGGTGCTGCTGCAGTTGTGATGGCTACACCTACAAGCATGGTGACTGGGACACCCACGAGCATGGTGACTGGGACACCCACAAGTAAGATGCCTGCTGCTAATGTGACTGCTAACATAACAAAGACCATCCCTCCAGTCACACTGGCACCCACTGTGGTATCTGCATTGTCCACCAAAAGCCAGTCAGACTCAGAGGTATTTGGGAAAGATATTTTAATTTGTTGGATTCTCTAACATAGAGAAACCTCAGTTAAAATTTATAAAAATGGTTATCTGGATTCAGTTAAGGTCTGGCTATGAGAAGTGTATCTCTCAAATTAAAATAATATGGATACAGACAGATATTTAGTAAATATCCTTAACTTCATGAGCTAGTATGCATATACATTGCAAGTTGTGATAGGTGATAGCAGAAATGAAATTTATGCATTTAGAAAAGTGCATTGATTTCTTTAATAAAACTGATATTCTGGTTTTAGTTATAAATTTTTATCATTATTTTAAAATATAATACTGATTTCATTCTGACAGGTGGAAACAGGGAAAAAGCACATACCTACCAATGATTCTGCCCCACCTATCATTTCTTCTTCAATCACCACTATTAAAGATAGTCCTGTAGTCCTTGCTATTACTCCTAAATTACAGCCAGTTGCGGATATCCCAAGCAAAATTGCAGTCACCCCAAGCAACAAAGACCCCAGACCAGAAGAAAAGGAAGGTGAGGAGGATATGGAAGTTACCGAGCCAGAGAAACCAGTAATAGCAGTGGAAGGAGTATCACTGTCAATGGCATCCATACCAAACAACTCTCTCTCATCCTTGGGAGTTACACCTTCAGTGCCGGTAGAGAAGCAACGAGCTATTGTTAAGCCACACATTCTCACCCATGTCATTGATGGTTTTATCATTCAGGAAGGACCTGAACCATTCCCAGTAAGTGCAACTCCCACCCCCAGTCACCCCAAGTTAGCATTAGGTGTGGTGCCTTGTGTTCTAATCAAGGTGATTGTATTCCTGAATTAACTTATTGACAAATGACAAGCAAAAAATGTATTAATCTTAACTTTTTTTACTTTTACTGTTTGTAGCATTGAAATTAAGCTATTTGATAATTTAAATTCAGGGAGGGGAAGAATATTTTACATTGGAAATTAATTAGTACAGCTATTTAGTAATTTTTTCTATTTTATATCAGGTCCAAAGGTCTTCACTGTTGACAGAATTTGTTCCTCCAAAGCCCAGTCGATCAGAGAAAGAGTCTGAAGATGATGCCACAGAGTATGATGACCAGCCTCCACCATTACTGAATCAATCAGAAGGTCAACTAAGATTCTTTTGTTTTCCTCCATCTTACCGATTCACTCAGAGGATTGTCAGTTTAGATCTTTGGTTAACTTCATATTTTAATTGAAATCTGCAGTTTGTTAGTTATTAACATAACTTATTTAATGAGTCATCAGTTATAAATAATGGGAACTATTACTTCTGAGGGCAACTGTTACATCATATAAGTGTATGCCCCATACTGCTTGGAATAAGGATTAACTCTGTCTTGTCTAGTCTATTTTACTCTCTCCTGTTGCATTATATATGTCTGTATTGCTTGGAATAAGGATTATCTGTCTTTCCTAGTCTATTTTACCCCTGTTAATCATATAATAAGAATTTATCTTTTAGCATTTCCAATCTCCTAAATGTCCTAGATTCCCAACACTTGTGACAGCACTTATTGATTCTGGTAAAAGTGTTTGTACATTTCTTGTAAATTTTTTAAGCCTTAAACTCTATTCTCCAAAATAAATAATCATTAATATAAAATTTGTCAGAATTGTTGTCTCATTTTCAGATCTTTGAAAGTCTGTGTCAGATTTATTTTTTTGTATATTTTTTAGTATATTAGCAGTTATCTCAGCTTTAATATTTATAAATATCAAATAAATTTAGTTTGTTAAATTCTGATCAAGTCATTTTGTATGTTTCAGCTCATTTCAGTGTCAGTGAAGAAAGTTTCCGTAAGTGTGAATACTGTGGTAAAGCACGGCTGTCTAACAAATTTCGTAAATCTGGGAGATTTTGCTCAATGGCTTGTGCTAAGCGATACAACATATCTTGCTCCAAACGAGTTGGCAAATATCATAAAGGTACAAGCTTTATTTATTTTAAAGTTATATTCATTTATATTAATTAGTTTGTAATTTTATAATTTAGTTTTATTTATATATATATATATATTTACACAAGAATGGATTTTATTACAGGATCAACTGCTGGCAAATATGTGGCGAAAAAGAAACACCAACTCAGTGTAAAGAAGGGCTGGCGTACAGGTCGTGGTGGTCGTTTAGCTTACAACATCAACATGAGGGTAAGCTTGATCAAATAATCAGAACAGTTTTACACTTCAAAGCCAGTGGTTTGACATGAATAGCTTTTGCATTGCCATATTGTGATACGAAATTCACGGAAATCCAAATCAAATGAAAAATGTTTGGATATAAAGGTAAAACTGTAACTCCAAATTTCATTTGTTGCAAATCAACAAACTGCATGATATTACAGTAATACTATAGTGTCTTTTGTTTTAACTTTTCAAAGTAGGGAGAGCGACTCTTGTTTAGGGAGAGAGAATCCTGCCAGTTTGTGAGTGAATTTTTTTATAAAGTGAAGTATTGGCCATCAGCACTAATTAACTTAACAAATTTCAACTAAAACAGTTATGATCACCATCTACTGCTGAGAGTCACATAAGCAAGACCCATGTAACACTAACAGACATATTTCCTTAAAGTGCAATTATTTGTAATACAGTCGAACCCAGATAATTTGACGGCCTAGGGGTTTGTCAAAAAAGTGTTGAGATAACTGATGATCGAGATTACCAAAAACCAATATGGCGGCAATATATTACAGTACTATAACATGTGCTTGAAATTTCTTTAATTTAATGTACGTTAATGAATGAGAATGTACATGGACATGTTTTTTTTATTTTTTTACACAACAGCGTTGCCTTGATTTGTTTGATGATGCGATCAGTTTGTTATAAAATGTACATATATGTACATTGTTTGCTAACAGCAAATGGCTTATGTGTACCAACAGCAGAGATTTACCAGAACATGTATACAATAAAAACATACAAACCTTTCATTATATAATCCAACATTGCAAACACAAAGATTGCTCACAAAATCAAAAAACCTGCGGGGTGTACGTGTAGTTCGTTTTTACAAAAAACTAACCAAGTACATTGTATCAAAATTAAAGTCGCGAGTCATTTTGTGTGTGTCTGTGTGTTTCGCTCACACTCAATCCAGAAGCTGCAATAGACCTTTCATCTTCATGATGTTCTCGGTCTTGGTTTGCTTCTATGGTGGAGGGCAGGAGGAAGGAGGTGAAACAGGTCGCACTAGGCACACCCCCTCAAACCGCTCTCCAACGGGGGTGGGTGAAGCCGCCTCTGAAAGTATCGTACAAGCGGTTACTTCAAAAACGGGCTAACTAACATGAAGGACAACAGTGTGCTTATTTTTCCCGTTGCAAACATTGCGCCCAGTGAGGAAACTATGCCCTTATAAATTTAAGCTGCAGTTTGTTAACAAGCCTTGACCATGTATTGTTAGCGAGGTGGCGAAGAGGCATCAGTAACTAACATTTTCAAAAGCCGTCACAGGGGTCGAGGTAACCGATTTAAGTCATGATTTTGACCCTCTTTTGTGCCCGAGATAGTAGGGTTCGGCAAAATAAAAGAATCGACGTAACTGATGAGAAAATGCTAAGACAAATAGTGAATTTGGTAGTTCCACTTCTAAAACATCAACTTATTAGGATTGGCAAGTTAACCGATGCCGAATTAAGTGGGTTCGACTGTAGTAAAATACCATGTATTTTTGTTTCAGTTTGGTTCATTATATCTTTGTTTTCTGCTTACTTTTCATATCTGTGACCACTTCTAATAAGTCACTTTATCCAGTTTGTAGTTTTATATAATTTTATAAGTGATGAAACAGATGTTTTCTCCCTTTCTAATGGCACATGACAAGTTTGTCTGTTCTACAAGTAAAATGATTGTGACAGCTGTTGTCGACACTTGGCCACATATGGTTACTATTGCAAGGTGCAATATTTAGAAAATATATATGCCAATGTTGCTTGATGCTATTTTCATTTTATTTTGTAACAGCAGAGCTGGGAGCAATGCTCTATGTCTCACTGCAAGGATTACAAACTTTACTGAGTTGGAGGTGCTCCCCAACTGTCTGACTCATTAAGTCACTCAACAAGTTGCCATCAGTTCCACACACACACACACACACACACACACACTCACTTTGGAGGAAAGGAAATTATCACCCTATGTCTGGGAATGTCATTCTGTTAGGAGACTACAGCTTTTGATACATTTTCTGGACAACCTAATATTGACAATCTTCTTATCCTGACTTTATATAAGTCCAATTCTGATTTGGACTCACTAACATGACAAATTATGCAGTTTATTTGCAGTATGATTTGAGCTCACTCTTTCCCAGAAGACATTCCAGAAAGACAAATTATACCAAGTCTTGATAGATTCCGAAATCCTAACATATCTTTTCAATGAGACCAGTATCTTTGCTAACCATATCTTATAAGTCACATGATTAGCTTAAAATACTGCCTTCATGTTTTAGAAATAAACAGATATATTTTTCATGAATATATGGTCTTTATTATTTTATTTATAACAGTTATTTTGCTTTTTTTCCTTCTCATTTGTTAGATAATGTTCCATTCAGAATTTTACTAGAGTTTGAAGGGGAAATTAATTATATTTCATCCAATAGCAGTTTTTGACATCATCAGGAGTTTGAGGGTTGTCATGTTCACATTGGTGCCATATTCTCTTGTACAAGTAAAGCACTATATCCATCTTCAAGCTATATCAAGTGGACTCCTAACAATCTCTTTGACCCCTTCACTTCACAACTTGGTTGTTGTATTATAGATACTGCAGTAGATGTGTTCAGACCAGGAACCAAAACAGCGATTTCTCATTTATCTAAAAATTCTTCTTCATTTCTTAGGTATTTGATAAATGGTGCAATAAAGATGTTCACTCTGTAAACAAAATTAGCCGTTTTTCAGTTATCTAAATAGTCTTCATCAATCCTTGGGTGTTATTATTTGTGCTATACATACTGCAGTAGAGGTGTGTATATCTTGACAAAAGCAGCCATTTTTCATCTATCTGTACATTTTTCTTCAGTCTCTCATCAGATATTAGTGATCTTGAAAGCTTTATAAAGTCTAAGGCTTTGAAAAATGTAGAAAAGCCAGGCCTGACCCTGATAGAGAATCTGATAGTCTTAGACGGTATGGGATAGCTTAGCTATGATTATCACAAACCATTGCTCCCAGAGTCTGTCCTGCTACAGAGATGAAAAGGTTTACCATTACTAGTCAATCTGTCTAAAGTGCTACATACTGGTTATGGCCTGAATGATTTCCTGTTTTGTGACCTTGTACTTTGTGACCTAGAGCATTCATATGCAGTCAGACTTTGTCACGATTATTTAGTTGCAAAAGAGTCTTAGTTTTGTTGCCTAGTGTTTTAAAGTAGCTCTTTTATCTCTTAGAAATATCAAATTTGTGTTTCTTATCTCTGCAAGCTGTAAGTTTCCTTGTTAGATCTCTAGTATGCTAAATATTATTATTAATTTAATTTCATTGATGGCATTTCTTTTTCAGCCAGTGTCCAATGAATTGAGCAGTTCCAACAGTGGACAGGAAACCAGCTCTTCTGCAGAATCACCTCCACCACAGCAAGATTTTGATGTTGAAATGGAAGCACCAAAGACAGACCCAGCCAAATGGAGTGTATGTTGTCATGTTTTTCATTTAGTCTAAAACTAGGTAACGGCACAGTAGCTCACCAGCTTCTATACTTTTGTAAAGTGCACATTTTTGTTACTTTTCATTCACTGATTTCTCAACAACCAAAGCATTGTTTTATTCAAACAAACATTCAAAATCAAGCTTAATGTTTCTATTTTCTTATGATTGTAAATTTGTAGGTCTTGCATGAATGAGGAAACTACGCTGATTGAATAAAGTTTACTAATTTTTCACCCGTGTCGAGTTTTGTCCAGCCGATTTACATGACTTAACAGAATATGCGTTTTGATATACCTTGTTTCTTACCTCGGCGTAAATTCCACATTGCTATATAGTCTGGTGTGGGTTTTTCCTGTATACGTTTTAAAAATTAGTTTTAAAGCAAACTCTGGCAAAAAATCTGTAATTTTCGTCGTTTAAAAAATGGTCAAAAGTACACAATTACTAGGCTTGAATGAAAGGTCTTTCCATACCCTTTCGAATGAGGTATATGGGTTAATGTATTCATGACATGTGGGACACAAGCAATCCAATCAAATGTAGCAAACTAAATACGATCGGTCTTACAACAATGGCTTCCAACATGTGTATCGAGTGCACTTCCTTAGGCAAATTCCGAAGTGAAATCACGAAGTTTATACTAAATTTAATAATGCATTATTGATTTAGATAAGTACTTTAATTGCTATTCTTTAAAGGGGTTATAGTTTTATTATGTAGTTTAATATGATTAGCAGTTTGTTTCCATCGTTTATCGTAGTAGTGGATCTGTCATCGCATGCTTGTTACAGGAACGAACAATCATGTCGCAATCTAGTGAATCGACATAAAATGTAGAAAATATATTAAGTTTTATGGAGATAAGACAGATGAATTACATACTTGGCAGTGTTATTATTTCACTTTAATTTTATAGGTGTTTGATATGACCTTGTTCATTCATAAGTCGATGTTGAATTAGGCCACTATAAAATCAAGGAAGATTAGGTCCCTCAATATTTATATGTTGCAAAGATGCTACTTTCACTTCTAACCTTGACGTTCCACAGTTTTACTTGTCTGTTTAAATAATTAGGCCTATTTAATTCTAGATATAATTTATTTTTTAAAAAGTAAGAAATCCGAACTATTTTACAAGCACTGGCTTAGTTAAAGTTCAACTTTAGTGTATGTACAGTAGGTATGACTAGCCTAATCCACATAGATCTTTTTTTTTTTACAATTTTTTTCTAACTTTTGTCCATCCCTACCCTTTGAAGTTGTACAGTGTCTTCTCTTTATTAGTATTACACATTAAATTGCACAAAATAAAATGCAAAGATTTTTATTCAAACCTAGTAATGGTGTACTTTTGACCATTTTATAATGAAGAAAATTGCAGATTACTTGTCAACTTTTGTTTAAAATTCATTTGTGAAATGTGTACAGAATAAACCAAGCCAAACTTCATAGCAGTGGATGCAGTATTTAATTATCTTTATTTTTATACCAAATATATGTGTATAATGTGTTTGTGTGTGGCACACAAACCAAAGTAAAAAGTACTGTATGCCAAAACACACATTGTAAATCTGCTGGACAAAACTCGACATAGGTGAATAAATATCAAATTTATTCAATTCATGTACTTTCCACATACAAGCAAGATATACAAATTTACAATCATAAGAACTAGAAACATTAAACTTGATTTTGAATGTTTTTATACACAACCAGCAAAGTAATATTTATCACACTGCAAAATTTCATGATGATCATGCAAATGGCTCAAATGTTATGGCCAGTTTTGTGCAAAAAATGTATAAAAGTGCCGTCGTCAGTCATTTTGATGATTTTACAAAGTTTGGGCCAACCTGTACATGAATCAAATGAAAATAACATTCTGAAAAAAAAAATGGGCATATTCTTTATATACATTTTAACATAAATGAACAGTTTCAATAATATATTTCAATTAATAAATCAGATATGTTGTGTCAAACTTCATCAATCGTGTTATTTCTATCTTGATGGGATTTTTATTAATTTCTGCAGCTAGGCATTTTGTTATTTCAGTGGTCGAAATAACCATTTTTTTCACTGCTGCCACTTTTTAAAACTTAAAAACAATATATCTCTGGAACAAATTGAGATAATAGCTTCACACTTTTTGTTATTTTTCATGTTGTAAAAAGTTTTAAATGAAAATAACAAAACTGAATGCTTGATTTTATTATTATTTTTTTTTTGGTGCTGCCACCTACTAAAACTAGTAAAAGTTGTTACTTATCCACTCAAGTGTTAAAGAGGAAGCGAATAGGAATATGTATCCAACAAATATATTTATAAACTGGTATTTTGGTCATTTCAGCTTATCTGTATGCCTAGGCAAGTTACAGTCACTAAAGTTTTTTGTTTATTTAGTTGTTATTTTGGTGTTAAAAGTAAAATCAAAAGCAAAGTTTTCATTTATGCTTGATATGACATAAAACGGTTAAAATGCTTTGGCTCAGAAAGTCCGATAAGAATTGTTTCTACTGATATGAGGTTAAAGAATACAATAGCATGAGGTATTAGTGTAGAGAATGTTTATTTTTGTAAGGTGTCATAACATCAGTATAAAGAAAAGCTGTTTGACCTTCTGTATAATAGCAACTTCATTTTTATATGCTTGTGAAATTAAAACTCTTACAGAAGCATGGTCTGTCAGTCACTTATATTACAGTATCTATTTGGGATTATGATGTTTTCTGTTTCAGATCCACCTCAATTTTTATTGATTTAGCTTATTTGCACAGGTGACTCAGATACCTGTTCACTAGGTCTTTAACATTGATGTGATGTGTTTTATTTAATTTAAAGTTTTATTATGTTATTTATGCTCATCCCAAATTAAACGAAAACATAAATTTTGTTTGGTGCTAAGCCAGATGGATTATACACTGTTGTGGTTTAAATGGACTGAGAGCTAATTACCTAGCCAAATGAGTTTTATATACTAAGTTAGTTTAATTTAATTGGTTTACTGACTAACCACATAGTTTGTGTGCTAATGTAGGTAAGCCCACTCGCTATATGGAGACAATATATAATAATAAGTGTATGAGTCAGTGAGTGAGTGAAACAATGTATAGTAAAAATTGAGATCAGGACAATGAGGAGTAACATTCTACTCACACTACAAACATACAGTATAAACTGATACAGTAGCCACTTAAGTAAAACTATGAAAGACTTTAGCTTTCAATTTTTAAGATATTTTTAGAATGTCAATGTCTTATATTAAACAAATAGACACATATTAACATTTAAAGATACTAATAAGTACAATTGCTTTTGAACTACAAAAAAAAAAAACAACTAACACTGTACTAGTATTTTATTAAATTAAAGAGTATCAGTTTTGCTAGTTTTGAACTGTTTTTATAAATTGTTAAAGTAAATGCATATATTGTGCAAAATATAATTTATGACTTTATTTAGTTAGAATGATCATGCTGTCAGTTACAGAAATTATAATACTGCATTATAATAAATGTTTCATTTTACCTTTTTACCTCTTCAACAAGTGTGCAGATGTATTGCATGATACAACATTTTTGAGATATTCTAAATCTATTTTAAAGGTTTTCTAAAAATTTACCCTGTAAATGTCTTGTCTCTGAAACTGTTATTGAAAATAGCGTGTAACTTCAGCTGTGGTTTTTGTGTCAAGCATTTCCATTGAATGACCAAAAATACATTTGCTTCAAATCTTGCAATGGTCACATTGTATGTTTTAGAAAATTCAGAGATTCAGCAAATTTAAAAACCAGTGAATCTTTCATTTATTATGCTTAGTTAGTCTTGTTTTAAATAAATATAGGTCTTTATTTGGTACTTTATTGTTTTAAATACAGAAAGAATACAGTATATGACTAGATTATTGCACACAGTTTGTAAAATATAATACATTCCCTAAAAAGAACTGCATTTTTATCACTTAGAATGTACTCTAATTTTAACATTGTCATTTCATAACTGAAGATTTTAAAATTTTATGGTGTATTTGGTTTGATATAATTGAGGAATTACTGTTCAACTTAATAGAAAGTGTGCACTATGTTTAATTTCATTTAGAGTTAGCCAAATGGATTTCATATATTATTGAGATTTGTGGATAGTTCTCTGCATAACTTCATAAAACTCCCCCAAGCACACCGAAGTCAACAAAACACACCCTTCTCTAATTAATACACCCATTAATTGTACACATCCAAACTCATCAAAATTCAGATGAACCTTACTATTCATCAAAAGTCCATCAAAATTTCTCCAACTATTTGTTAAATTCACTTTGCTTGTTTGTCTTGGATTACCAAGAAAACAACATGTGCATATAGGTCAGAGTATTTCTTTAGTCACTGTCTTTATTTATTTAACTCTGTACGTTCACAAGCATGTGACTTGAACATGATGTACATTTGGTTTTGCAATATTCACCATTATTTTTTATCACTAGGTCAAGCACTCAACATTTAACATCAAAGTAAATAGATTGACAGCAAAGAGTGTAGTATTATTTTTTTTTTAGTCTACTCAAGCTATTTATTCATGATTAAATCTTCTCTATTTAAGATTACATTTAATGTCAGAAATTAAAATTATTACATCACTTATTACCTAAGTAAGAATAATTTGACAGCATTAATTTTGATTTAATTTGTAGCTATAGCGTTTTATGAGAATGTAATCTTATTTGGGAATGCAGTTCCCAAATGTGCTATAGTTATAAATATGCTATGGTTATAAACAAATGGCTTTTTAAAGATTAAAAATTGCTCTGATAGTAAGTTTATTGCCATTTTGGCTATAAATATCATGCTTACAGACATACAAATGCAAAAATCTAGGACAAAACTATTGACATAACTGATAAAATAATGACTGTCTGCAAGTCTTGATAACTTGGCATAGATCTGAGATTGAAATAGCACTGCAAGCTATACTATATCCATCACAACTGTCAAAAAATGTCAGCTACTATAATTCTTTATTGGGGAGGTTTCAAACCTTGATCACTTACTTGTGAGATCAGCACCAGAACTCTTGGCCACACATCTCCCACTAAAAATAACTTGTTGGCGAGGTCTCATTTATTTGTGAGATCATCACCTAGAACAGGCCACACATCTCCCCCTAAAAATAACTTGCTGGAGTTAGAGAGGCTCCTGGAATTGTGTTTCTTAAAAAATAGATAAATATGGCATTGAGAGGTAAATATCACACTGTTAGCTAGTCAGTCTAGTTTAACAAAAATGTCTTTTTATAATCTGATTTAAAAGAAAAATTTAGAGAAATAAACAGCCAGAATTAGGAAACCTGATCCAACAAAAGGCAGTTCTCTTTATTGATAAATGTAAAATATTGGTAGATCAGATAGCTTTGTAACTGTATTGTGTGTATTTGAGTAATTCTATTGCAGACCTTCAAATTTAATTTTTTAAAAATGTTTTTTAGGTATTGGAAGTCTATGAGTTTGTTAAATCACTTCCTGGATGTCAAGAGTACGCAGATGAGTTTCGACAGCAAGAAATTGATGGGCAGGCTCTATTACTTCTAAAGGAGGATCACCTTATGACAGCAATGAGCATCAAGCTTGGTCCAGCACTCAAGATCTGTGCTCGTATTAACACACTGCGTGAAGAGGCTCTGAGTAGTGCCAATGCCATTGGTTCCATGTAGCTGCCTTATTTCTTCTCTTTTTATGGCTGAGTAATGCCAGAAATCACAGGCTCTGTTGCCTTGTTTTTATTGTTGTGTGGTTTTGTTATGTGATAAGTTATTGAAAACATGAGAGTATGTGCATGAAAAATAAAATTATAATTATCTTAATGGTTTTATGAGAACATTCAAACACCTTTCATTCTTCCTTCTCTGACTAAAAAAATGTATTGCCTTGTCAAGAATAAAAAAAATTAGTGGGGTAGTTCCTTGCAATATGTGGGTGGTGATTCCAGAACACGAAAATGCGAATTGCCATTCACATATTCCCATAAAAATAGTGTTGTTGGTGAACAAAAATTTTAATTACCCATTCCCATTAAAATAGTGTTGTTTTAGTAAGGGACATGTCCTTGGTGAACAAAAATGTGAATTGCCAGTCACATATTCCCATAAAAATAGTGGTGTTCTTAAGGGACATATTCATAATGAATAAAAATGCAAATTGCCAGTCACATATTCCCATAAACGTTGTAACTAACTCATTCATGATATAAACAAAAAGTTAAGTTTTCTTCTTACAGAATACTAGAGTAATAAAACATAGACATTTTAAAGAAATACAGTTTGCTTCTTCAGAACATGGACATTTTTATTAGACATCTAAAGAACTAATGTGTAAAAAAGTATATGTACCGATAATTAGAATTCTTTTGCAAACACATTCAGGAAGAAAGTTTTACTGTGAAAACAGAAGTGAGGAAATGCAAATGTGAACATTGAATCACTACTGTGAATTATCTTCTGACTGACTGCTGGTTTTCTATTGATAAACACAACAGTCCTTTTCAGTAATTGCAATTTTATTTTGTTATTTCAATCAAAAGATAATAATAAACTAGTAACTTTCACATTTTGGGATATTTGGACAGATGTAATCAGTGTTGAGAGAGCAAGGGAAGGAACTCTGAAGAGTTCTAAGGGATTTAACTCCATATAGGTACCACAAAGTGATTTTTGTTTGCACAGAAACACCAGAGAAAACAATGCACTTTGGAAGCCCTTGGGAAACTTTGAAATTTGATATTTTATTTTTTAAAATTGGGCAACAAATAAAAAAGTTAGGGCATTTTTTAAAGTGTGGGGACTTGGAATATTTTCGCAAAGTTGAAAAACTTACATCACACAAACTTCAGAGCAGACCCGTCTTCTTCTTAAATAAAATCTTACAACCTTCTCTAATAAACAGCATACAGTCTGCAATCTGATCACACAAAGAAAACAATAGGACTATAATCATAAATAAATGTCAATATATTTGAGACCAAAAATTGCAATCTGCAAAACACATTACCCATAAATGTTGTTTATGAAAGTCAATTTTCAAAAATATTTCA
The DNA here is from genome assembly GCA_028829895.1 of Sinotaia quadrata. Taxonomy (NCBI): domain Eukaryota; kingdom Metazoa; phylum Mollusca; class Gastropoda; order Architaenioglossa; family Viviparidae; genus Sinotaia; species Sinotaia quadrata. The sequence continues at coordinate 58,484,376 of CM054179.1, forward strand.
AAAAGCATAAAAGATACAAGCTTTCAAATTGTAAACATTAGTCTGCATACTACACAGATACAATCTAATTTTTTTTTTTGAGAGGATTGGAACACCTGTTTGTATTTTTATTATTTTTTTTTTAAAGTATCCAGAGGTCAATTTGTTGCAAGGGGTGAAAATAAAGAATATTTTGGGGGGGAAATATTGTTTTTATATAAAAAAATCATTTGTAGATAATAATTAACAACATGCAAATGCTATTTTTAGTTAAAACAACTGGTTACTAGCATTTAGAGATATTTTAAACTGGAGGATAATAATCATGACACACTCTTTTTCTTTGAGAGGGCAATGATGAAGCCTCAAAACCTAAATGTTTCAGAAGTCCAAAATACAGTTCTTTGATATTTCCATATAGTTTAATGTCCTTATCATCCAATATTACTTTTCTGTCAGTGTGACAGGTGGCACTTCTGGACAGCGGTCCTTCCCAATCATTAAAAAAAAATGGTTTTTCACAGCATCATATTACAAGTCATCTGCAACAATAAAATTCCAGAAGTGATTTTTTTTAACCTGTACTATTGTATACATATGATTGCATTGAAAATCAGGACTATTTAGTTATATATATACACACACGCGAGTCTGAAATATGTAAAGTGCAGTTTATGAAAGCTGTTTGTATGCATTTCATCTTTTTGAGGGATTTTAATGATATCAGCTAGTGACCTCTAGTTCAGACATTTCAGAACTGGCAGGTAATGAGCTATGGAATTTTCCGGTCTCCTACTGTCCTAGCCTTGGCAATATGTGGACCGTTGGCCTCACAATACCCTTCACTTTTGAGATCATAATTCACCCTATTATGTTGCAAAAGAAAGCTGCATTCAATTTTAATCAAAACATGCATTTTTTTTTTTAATTCCAATTGTTAACTTTCTTAGCTTTTCAAGCTCGTGAAATAATTATATTGATGTGTAAATGTCTGAAATGGTGATAACACATTCAAATCACACTATTACAAAACTGTGCGATCGTATTAAATTGGTAAATAATAATTATTAATATATTAAAACTATTGTTAATTTTACATTTGAAGTTCAAAACATTGTTAATAAGTGATATACATATGTATAGCCATCCTCAAATCAGAAGATGTGATGAAGTTTGAATATGAACCATCATAAGTAGCATCCCAATCTTGATCGACATTGAGGGTGACCCTGATCAATGGAACAGCCTCACCCTCCATCCCACAATAAAATTCTTGGACGAGATTGACGTTACTCAATTCTGTCGACCAGTTATATCAGAAGTCTTTGAAATTTCACACAAATAAAGAAAAATGGTTCCTGAATCTTCTCATACTTTGCAAGGAATTATAACACCACTCTAGAATGTCAATCTTGTTAAATTTGGACTTCATTTATATAGATATAGAGGTCTTTCACCATGCTTTCTATAGCCTGCATTATATGAAATTAAAGCTACACCTCTCCTCCTTCTAGTGGTGAATGCAAATTAGAGGTTGTCGAGAGACAGCTGTTTGAATGAAACAAGGTGAGGTGAAATGTTCAGAGTTCGCAGTGTGTCGGGGCAAACCATGCATAACATTGCTATTTGTTTTTATTACAAAAATACTTCCACAGCTTTTATTATTTGGAAATTAATACACTACAAAGGAGAAGGAGCTAAAGAGTATTGTCATATAAATTGCAATCAGCTTAATGGCAAAGGGACAGTGACAACTTAAACTTGAAAGAATTTCACTCACTTTTCTCCACTTTTGTGTTTTCAACAGCACAAAGCAGGCACTTTGTGGTACCTACTACATGCATATACCATAATATTTACAGATAATTATCATTGTTCACATTTATTTAATTAAACATTTGGTAACTGTTTAACCATAAGAAGTATGAATACTGATCAGATTAACTGAAGTATTTCTAAATGACTGATGAACAATGTAGAAAACATTAAATCTGAATCAAGGGAACCTACATGTTGTTGGATTTGCATAATGCTATTTCGCATAAAGTTAGGCTTTACACATATGCTTGTGTAGTCATATAACATTAGACACTGCAGGTAATACTATTGTGTTTGCAGAAAACGTGGATTGTCATGCTCCACAAATGAGCTTACACCTTGTCTTAGCCCATCAGAAATGCTGCTGCAGAGTGTTTTGGCCTTGTTTACATAGCTGGCTGCGTTTCTCCAATAAAAAGAGCTCTTTTAACTCTCTCATATTAATTTTAAGTACCTTCATTAATTAAAACAGCTTTTAAAAGAAATGCAAATACAGGAAAACAATTGAATTGCAATCCCAACAGGAAATTATAGCAAAACTAGAGAATGTATTCATGCATACGGGTTGAGTATGGATTCTAATCAATCCTCATAAACAGATTTTCTTAGTCTAAGGTAATAATTAAATCCATATTAGTTAATCAGCAAAAATTTAATTTGTTTCACTATTTAGATTAAATTTATTTACTTTAATTCCCTTACTCACATAATATTAATTTCACATTATGTTACTTTGTGTTGAATAAATAACATTATTTAAGGGTTTGCTATATATATTTTGGGGGGGGGGGGTCTTTTTACTTATTCCATTTTTACAAAATAATCAGAAGTGTAACTCCCAATTTCACAAGTTGCAGATGGACATATTGCAAGTTATTACTGTGTACAGTATTTTATCTCTTTCATATTTGTTTTAGCACATCTAAACTTAGTCCATATAGTTTTATTTAAAATTAAGTTTTAGATTAGCTAATTATATAATGTGTAGTTTATGAGTAATTTTGTGACAGGTATTTTCTCTACCAGGAAGTGCCTCTATTGATTTGAGGATTTAGCACCTGTAATATATTACACTTTCCTTCTGCAAACTGGGATTATATGATAGGGCATCCTTTCTCTATGTCTCCCCTATCCAACACTAATTGCTGTAATCTGTATTTCACCTGACATAAAACCCATAGCCACACTGTCAGCCATCCACACAAGATTTCCTTCTGTCCGTCATCTTTTTTATGTCCATAATCACCCCCACTCACAGCACTAGAAATCTACTTCCGAAAGTACTACTAGGAAGTTGTGGATGTAAACCATAAATAAAATAAAATTTATTTTTAACAATGTAATATAAATTTTTTCATATGTATGCATGTAACAATGAATCAGCAATATAGACCTATAATAATTATGACATTTTGATGATGTTCTAACACTGAATCAGGAGTCTACAAAATTAGATACTGCATACACCTATATACGAGGTTTCAATAATGTTCTAATTTTTTATCACTGCCTGCAAACAATGTTTCTTCTGCAGTAGCATGGAAAAATGTAATAAATGTTTTTCAGTGTTGTGTAGATTTTATTAATAGTATTTCTCTAAAAAGTTACAACTTGGCCATCATGTGTAAATAATGGATAACAAAATGTGGTTGAAAACTGGCATATATTTTTTAAGAATGATTTTTATAAAGTTTAATACTTCTAAAACTTGTTTCTATCATTCGTAAAATCTTTTTTCTTTTAAACTGTTATGCAAATTTTTAAGAACACAGTGATGATTTTATTCTGTCAATATATAATAACTTTTTTATTTTTTTCATGAAATTTATTATATCCTAAATGAATTCATCAAATCTTATTGATATCTTGTGCAGCCAAATTTCCATTTATTCAATTTAAGTAAAAAATACATTTTTACACCTATGGATTCAGTTTAAATGTATGAGTGGATGACTTAAAGTGTGTGAAATCCCCTTACCTTTTAAATGATGATTTGTATCTGCCACCTGCAAGAAGAAAATCATCTTTAGGAACAAAAAAGAAAAATGTACCAAAGCACTATCTGGAAATTGGCTAATTAGTTAGTTAAATTATTTGAAATTGACTAATTATTATTTTGTCTTATATTAGAGATGAGTTAGTTAAAATAATTTTAAGGAATTTGTCTAATTTTAAAATATCATTGGATGTTAAATCATGTTTATGAAATTGTCTGCTTTTTCATATGGACCTACTATAAATTGACCAAGGACTCGTCTAATATAATGTGGTTGTGAATAATATTTTCAGGCGACTAACTGGTCTAGACAACATAATTTACTATAGGCATAAAGTCTTAATTTCTGTTATTTCACAGAATATTTGCATCTTTAAATCATGGAAATGTTTACTTCAAATCACATTACTTTAAAGAACTGACTTATTAATGGTTTGCATTTTATTTCATGAACAGTCATATTTGTAAATTTGTTTTACATGATAAAAATATTCTGTACATAATAATTGTATGCATTTAGTGCAATTGTATCGAGGCTATTTCAGATGTTTAACTGTACTGTTTGTAAATATAAATATGTCTTAAAATTAAAGACTGAAAACACACCACTATGATCTGAAGTGTTCTTACAAAACCAATCCCACCATCAAATATATGTATTATATAAGGTTTTTCTTTGAGTGCATGCTCACCATTTAACACTTGTAATGTAAGACTGGAGGGACAAGTAATTTGCTTTAGACTAAAGTTACAGTAATCTGTAATCTGTGTTATCATGTTCTTAGGTTTCTTATGAAAAAGTTGGTTTCTTTACATTCAAAATATATTAAATATCAGTCAGGTAATTATTTATTATGTCTTTTTTTTATTTTAGACAATGTCATCCTATTAATATGTATTTTTTAATTTATAGAAATTGGACAGTAATTGCTGGAACAGAGTGGAAATCATTTGCTGCATTTTATAGTAACTTGTTTACAGTATTTGTATTGGAGCTCTTTATATGATATTAAAATACTTATTGGAGCTTTGTATATGACATTAACACACTTAGGGCTCTGTATGAAATTAAAATGCATATTGGAACTTTTATAAGACATTAACACACTTGGAGCTCTATATACAACATTAAAATACATATTGGAACTTTTATAAGACATTAACACACTTGGAGCTCTATATACAACATTAAAATACTTATTGGAACTTTGTATATGACATTTAAAATATTGAAAGCCAAGTGTCAAGCAGTCAATATTTAACATCTTTGTCTTTATTTGCATATAATAATTATTTGTAACCCACTTTTGTTCACATGTATGATCCTTTGAAAATAAATGTCTTTGTTCTCACACACACACACACACACACACACACACACACATTAAATAAAATAGGATCAAACTGCCTTATGCTGAATTGATTTAACTATTATATAGTAGAATGTGTACATAACTTACTAACTGTAGTTCTTTAATCAAGAGTACAAAGAAAAACATTTTCTAGAAAATTATAATGTAACTTTAGTTTTACACTCTATTGTATTAGCTTCTGTATTTTAAAGAGAAACACATCATTAAAACATCAAAAAGGGATTTGGGATTTTGTTATTTTTTTTTTTATAGTGAATAACTTTCTGATAATTACTGTCTGTTTATATACGTTTTTTTTTGTCTTCTTTTTGGAAATTGATTACAGTAACTTTTTTTTTTATATATATATTTTATAAACTATTTTCATTGCCTTTTCAGACTAATTGCAATAATTTTATTATTTAGATGAACTTTTCTTTGGTGCCTTCTTTCAGAAAATGATTGCAAAGACTATTGTTTAGATAAACATTTCTCATTGCCTTCTTGTCAGAAATTGATTACAGTGATTTCACTATTTATTATTGTTATCAGAGTTGTTTACATTAATTATTATGTTATTGTTAACAGTACCACAGCACCTTATTAATAAATGGTTGATTAATTTAGTAAACCATTGCATCCCACCAAAATAAATGGTAATAATAATAATAAATAATGCTTGTCATTTTCAGTATGATTTTTTTTCAAATACAGTCTATGTTAGGAATGACCATGCTTGAGATTTCATTATTTATCTATGAAAAAAAAATTAAAATAAACTAACAGATAAAAGTGTATATGCACTTTACAAAATCACACAAATATATATATGTTATACAAGAATTTTCATCTTAAACCTATTTCTATTATTTTCTTTTAATTAAACAAGAAGTATCAACTTGTACCTTTTCTATACAGTTCTGTTTAAATATATGTATGTTTTATATAAAAGTCTATAACTTAAAATCTAGATTTAGCATAGAAATACTACAAACATCATTGGACTTCACTTTATACCTTGAAACACTATTTTTTTTAATGGTTGTCTGATGACAAATTCATACACAAAAGATAGTACGAAAGATAAAAATGACTGTATATTATGAATATGCAGTAACATTCACTATTTTTATACTCATTGACATAATATTTTGAAAGTATGACACCAACGCCACTTAGTTATGATTATTATTAATTAATTAATCATCCATAACTAATTGCAAGTGATGAGAATCTTATTTTACGTTATTAATAATTCTCTAGCAGACACTACTCGTCTCACTCGGCGGATATGTGGGCACTGTAAACATTTTCTCTCTTCTACCACATTAAAGATATTTAATATAACACAATATTTCTATAGTGGAAAACTTCTTACTAAAGGAGAAGACAAATCTGTCTTTAATCTATATTTAGTGAGCCCCCAGCCACCCATTTTCTTCTCCAAAATAAGGTTATCAATGTATACAATGGGCCAATAAATTTATTAAATCAACAATCAAATATATAACAAATGCAATGAAAAAAGATTACTTGACATTGATATTTCCATGAAACCACGTTTGAATCGGTTTTATATCTACACAATCATATATCCTAAAATACAATTCAACAATAGTGTCAATACAAATCAGGATAGTTCTGTCAGAGAACAGAAATGGAGTTATTAGAGATAAGCAATAATAGTTTCTACATAACCTGGTTTAAGTGCTGTATCAATAATCTTTTGTGTGCTTTTGCAACGTCATAAGTTATTGTCCACATCAACTCCACGTGTTTCTCTCATGTTGCTATTCTCTCAAAGCTAACCTGGGCACTTTCTTCATCATGTCAGCTCCTTCAAGCAGAACAACAATTGTAGCATTTTTTTTAGTAACTTCCCTGTACCAGAAACTGCTTGTAGTCAGCATAATTGGCCACCATACATCAATGGAGTGCAGTGTATTCTTACACTTTCACACTGCAGTAGAGGCTCCCCACGTCTATCACAGTCATAGTGGTTTATAATCAGTAAACCAGGAGATTCGACTTAAGAGTTGGATGGAGGCCTCTATCCCAACGGATGTTGTTTAGAGTTTAGCCCACAAGAAATTCAGATATAATATATTATGAGCAATCCTCCAACCGCTGGGTATTTAGTACCATGGCAGATGCTGGAGAGGGAGGCGAATGAAAAGGGAGAAAGTTCTTTATGCGTGTGCGTGTGTGTTGTCAAAGGGTCTGTCTGAGAACATCACCATAAGTGCTTTGGTACCTGTGAAAGACAATGGCCAAGATCAGGTGAAGATGTGGCCTAATGGTTCTAACACGACAATAAATCTAATTTTTAAAAAAAAGTAACTTTCTTCACTATGATAAGGCAGGCTTTCCTACTACATAAATAAACTTAGAATACATAAATATAAGTCCGCCTAGTATGCTACACAAAGAATTGCATAATATACGAACAGCTATACTTTAATCAATTAATGACAACAGCAATGATTAAAACTAAAAGAAATATTGCAATAGGCAACAATTTAAATACTCTCACTCGCACACACATCGTGAATTTTTAAATCACGGACCACTAGAGGCCTATATCTTTCTTTAAAAATTGGGAAACTGACTAAATTTTACTTTCAACAATGGCTTGTGTGTAAGTATACCCACGTTTCTGGATAGCATAGTAGAGCTGGTTGGCGACTGATTCTTGTCTGTGATCCTAACTTAATGCTTAACAATTATCACGCACTCACTGCTCTCCCTGCTTCTCAGAAAACTATCTTTGAGTCTTGCACAGTTGCAGTGCAAACTGGATTCCAGCCTGAGTAGATTTTTCAAATGTTAAGTACTAATATATTCTTTTCTTTTAAAAAGGAAAAATATCTATGACCCCTTCTTTGAAAGGCCCGTGACCATTGCAGAGGGTGTAATTACCCCAATAGTTCCATGGGTAGAAATTAGAATCTTCCCCGGTGTTTGACAGTAACCAAATTTCACCTTAGAGGTCTCAACCTAGACGTCTCTTAAATTTGACCCAAGTGTAATGGATTTTTCTTAGGACCAAAAAAAACAAAAAACGACTCATCTTGAACCTATTTACTTCTTAATTCATTAGAAACATTAAGATCTGCGGTAGCTTTTTACAACAGAACTCACGGTTCGATTTTATTATAATTATTATATATATGTCGTTATCATTTGTTATATTTTTTGCAGGGAGTTTCGTAATGAATTTTTATTTGTCTCCTGATCTTTTTTGCAACATGCTGTCCATTTATGATGCCATGATCAACTAACATAAGACTGAAACTGAGCAGAGAACAGAATGAGATGGAGGAAAGTGGTTGTCAGTGGTGCCCCAACGGTCGACAAAACTAAGGGATAGAGATAGATCAACTAACTGCGGTCAAGTATTCGCTTACTTCCGGTGCACTGTTTTCATTAGTTTCAACATGGCGACAGTTCATTACATCAACTAGTCTATGGTTTTATAATTTATGGGAATGATAACGTTCACGTAAGTATGCTATATATTTGATTCATTGGAAGTCTTGTACAATTCCTTAACAAAATAAATCGATGTAGTTTGATGTAGCACATATGTTTTCTACAGTAAATGCGGCCTTCTGCGAAATCAACAGCTGCTGAAAATGGATGCTCAATTTTTAATTCATCCAGCTAATCAGCAGAATGTACTCAGACAAAAACTCTTTTGGTAGATTTTTCAACTTTAAAATTAATTATAAAATAATTACAGTTCAACGCATGATCTGAAACAACTTATTCTTTCTTTATTCTTTCGTATCTATTTTGTTATGTTGACAAAATATTTTAAAATTATAAATAAAATGACTGTTTGTTTTATTTACATATCAATGGATCAACAACTAGTTATTTTTATAAATTACTCTGCTTATAATCATGACTGGTCGTGCTTTGAAATAGAGGGGTCACTAGAACTGTCAGTAAAAGTAGAAAGTAAGCAATATAATTTTGAATAATGTAATTATGTCCATGCTAAGATTAGTAGTGTGATTATCCATACCTAAGGGATGGTTTCCAATGCTGATAAATTATTATAGTGGACGATTTTATTATTTGGTAGGTTTGACAAGAATGGCTGAACCAGACTCACAAGAAAAAGAATTTGTTCATTACACACCTCAACATCCATTGCCAGAAGAAATCCGCAAGATGACACGAGATGATACAGTCTGTCAGTACTGTGGTGTTAGTTATTTGATTCACACAGAAATTAAGGCTTTGGAAGATAGGTTGAGCGTAAGTATACCCATTTTGTTTTTCATAAATTGTTAACTTATTTAGTTAGTAATTATGTCAAGAAGACATAAGTTTTATTTTTCCATAACAGATATAGAGGATAATAAGGTGATGCTTGGCTAAATGGTCATTGGCATGACAATCAAAGTAAAAGACAGGAAAAGAAAATGTTATGAATAACAAATAGACTGTCTTACTAATAATAACTAAAATTATTCTCTCAGTCTCAATATTTAACATTTTTTAAAATGTTTTATTGTTTATTTAATTAATTTGAATTTCTCCTATTAATCACTAATGTGAAAGAGCAGATGGAGAGATTTATTTTATATATATAAGATATTTAAAAATTATATGCTCGTATGTTCCACTGATTGCATTTTTACATTTTTAAGGCAACAGAAAAAGAACTTGAACATTACAAAGGACGGGAGGACAGAGAAAGTCGACTGAAAACAGAGAAAGAAGAGCTATTGATTAGCAAGAAATTACTAGAGGAAACACTTGCTACTAAAGAAAATTTGTAAGTCACTCAGCTTCAAAATCAGCTAATTCTTTACTATTAATTATAGTATAATGTTTTATTAAATATTGATCACTTATTTATAGTAAATAATTCAATTTAAATCATGTTGTTTTAATATCTCACAAGAATAGATATAGGAGCAAAGGGGTGGTTCAGAATTTAAATACTCCCCATTTGGTCAGTAGACACGAGACTTTAATACACCTTATGTATGGATGATTCTTAACCATTATCTAGCTGATGTTAGTGGGCTTTGTTTTCACTCCTTTGATTGAAACAATAAATTGATGGTATATAAAAAAAAAAAAAGTACTGCTCAGTTGACTGTAAAAGGGGAAGGACTAAAACTCTAATGATTATGGTGATGTCTGAAATGGTTGTTGAATATGTAGTCATACAGTTAAAATATATATATATATATTAATAAATCTCATGCTTTCAACTTTCTTACACTTTGAGTCTGTGACTTCCATTGAAAGAATTGAACTTGTGATTATACTTGCTTTGCATCATCCTCTTTAGTATAGTCACCAGTGCTATAACCAGGAAGTATGGCAGTGCATTTAGCATTTTTTGTCCTTATTTTTCATTACCATTCCATAAACTCCAAGCTTTCCATTAATCCAGCCATTTTTCATTATTTCTTTGCATTGGATTTTACAGGTCTTACTAATTCTACTACAAATACACATGCGTTCTCACCACCAAAAGCAATTTTTTAAAATAATAAATGGGTAATTAGAAAATTATATAAATGAACTTTTGCCAGAAATGATTGCCCTTTGGTGGATAACAAAGAGGACATTTGGTTAGGCTTTATTAGTGATTGTTTGTTATACTTTGGATATATTTTTCTTGCAGATGCAAATTGTGTAACTTATCATTTTAATAGCATATTATTTGTATGTAAAATATTTGCAAGATTATCCATGCTTCAACAAAATGAAAATTGTTTGTGTAACTCTGTTCATTTTAATAGCATATTATTTTTTAAATGGTTTCAAGATTATCAATGGTACAACAAGATGCCAAATTGTGTAACTCTTATAATTTTAATAGCATATTATTTGTTTGTAAAATGGTTGCAAGACTATCCATGCTTCAACAGAGATGCCAAATTGTGTAACTCTTATCATTTATTAGCATATTATTTGTATGTAAAATGATTTCAAGATTATCCATGGTACAACAAGATGCCAAATTGTGTAACTCTTATAATTTATTAGCATATTATTTGTATGTAAAATGATTTCAAGATTATCCATGCTTCAACAAGATGTGAAAATAATGACTGAGAGCAGCAAGAAGCTGGATGACAAATTGCAGGAATCCATTGTTTCTGCCAGTAAATATAGGTATGTTTGCCATGGTAACTATATGAGTACAAAGCACTTAAACAGTTTCTGTTTGTTTTTTTATATTTACTCTGGGATTTTTGTATATTTACTCTGGGTTTTTTTTTTATATATTTAGTCTGTTTTTGTATATGTAGTCTGTTTGTTTTTGTATATTTAGTCTGTTTTTGTATATTTAATCTGTTTGTTTTTGTATATTTAGTCTGTTTTTGTATTTTAGTTAGTTTTTGTATATTTAATCTGTTTGTTTTTGTACATTTAGTCTGTTTTTGTATTTTAGTTTGTTTTTGTATATTTAGTCTGATGTGCATTTAGTCTGTTTGGTTCCTGTATGTTTGTTCTGTTTGATTTATGTATAGTCTGTTTAATTTATGTAAATTTAATGTTTGATATATGTACATTTAATGTTTGATTTGTGTACATTTAATCTGTTTGATTTGTACATATAGTGTGTTTGATATATGAACATTTAGTCTGTTTTTATGTTTATTTAGTTTGTTTGATTTATGTACATTTAATGTGTTTTACAGTGAAACCTCGCTATAACATGATAATTGGGGTCTATAAAATCAGATTGCATTAATAGCAGGGTCACAGGTTTTGCAATAGAATGCATTATTAAGATATATATTTCGGGAGCCATGCCACAACTGCATTATATTCTAATTCTCATTATCGCGGGGTTCCACTGTATTTAGTCTCTTTGATTTATGTACATTTAGTCTGTTTGGTTTATGAACATTTAGTCTGTTTGATTTATATATAATTAGTCTCTTTGATTTATGTACATTTAGTCTGTTTGGTTGTGCACAATTAGTCTGTTTTATGTACAGTTAGTTTGTCTGATTTATGTACATTTAGTCAGTTTGTTTTTTGTACATTTAGTCTGTTTTATGTACAATTAGTCTGTTTATTTTGTGTACTTTTAATCTGCTTGTTTATTGGTATAACTACAGCTTTAGCCAATGTAAATCAGATCAAATGCTTTTGAAATTTTGACATTGTTTCCTTTAACTGGATATTTTAACATCATTGTACTTCACAGGCATCAGTACATAATGTATTTCAGATAAAACAGGGCATGTCTTAATGTATTTCAAATAAAACAGGGCATGTCTTTTATTGTATTTCAGATAAAATAGTGCATGTCTTTTATTATATTTCAGATAAAATAGATAGTGCATGTCTTTTATTGTATTTCAGATAAAACAGTGCATGTCTTAATGTATTTCAGATAAAACAGGGCATGTCTTAATATATTTCAGATAAAACAGGGCATGTCTTAATGTATTTTAAAGGCAATAGTGTAAAGTTGATGTATTTCACAGGCAGAATGCATGTCTTAATGTTTTTCACAGATAAAATCAGTATGTCTTTGTATTTCATACACATCGGTATGTCAGTATTTCACAGATGTCAATGACTGTCAATATATTTCACAGGCATCATTTCCTGTCTTATTTTTAATGCATTGCACCTTTTATCATTATGTTTTAATATATCTTACAGACAACAACACATATCTTAATATATTTCACTGGCTGCAGTACATATCTTAATGTATTTCACTGGCTGCAGTACATATCTTAATGTATTTCACAGGAAGCAGAACATATCAATGAATTTCACAGGCTCTATTACATGACTTTCATGACATGACAAGTAGCAGTACATGTCTTAATGTATATCATAGGCAACATTGCATGTCTTAATGTATTTCACAGGTAGCAGTACCTGTCAATGTATTTCACAGGCAGCAGTAAGTATCTTAAAGTATTTCATATGAAGCAGTACATGTCTTAAGATTATTTCACAGGTAGCAGTACCTGTCAATGTATTTCTCATGCATCATTGCCTGTCTTATTTTTAAGGAATTACACATATATCATTTTATGTTTTAATATATTTTACAGACAACAATACATGTCTTAATATATTTCACAGGCAGCAATATGTCTTAATATATTTCACAGGCAACAATACTTGTCTTAATTATTTCACAGGCAGCAGTAGGTATCTTAAAGTATTTCACAGGCAGTAGTAAATGTCTCAATGTTTTTTGAGGTATCAGTATATGACTTAATATATTTCACAGGCAGCAGTACATGTCTTAAAGTATTTCACAGGCAGCAGTATGTGTCTTAATGTATTTCACAGGCAGCAGTACATGTCAGCACTTGTTAAACTCTCAAATCTCTCAACAATTGCAAGACAGCAAAAAGAAGATTTGAATCTGTTACAAAAGAGTGTGGTGAATTTTCAGGAGGAAATCAGAAAGCTTGCGCAAATTGCTGAAAAAGATGCCAGAGACTTGTTAGATAGCTTTAGGAAAGGTTAGTTTTGTTATCTTTTGACAGCTCCATCATGATATTAGTAATACTACAATTCCATCTCTTAAGTTAAAAGCAATATTTTGTATCTGAATAATTAATAGCATCTATTGAAGATTAGTACCATTTATTACATTATTAATTTATTTTTCATTAATCACCTTTTGTGTGATAAAAGCTAGCACCAGATTATAGTGCCTTGTTTCAAGCCTCCTTAAAGCAAGGCATTATCTCAGACAGTTGGAATTGTAAGAATGTAGTTCCTCTTACTAAAAAGGTTTTAGCATTAATCTTGAAAATGAAAGACTCATTGTATTTGTTATCTGATAAAGTTTTTATATTTCATTGTAATTTTATGAAACATCTTTACCATCACAATGCATTCTCTAATGTCCAGAATGTAGATTAGCATTATGCATGAAAGGAAGTCCAACATGGTATAGAAAACTCAGATCCTGTGAGCTGACTACTACAGCAGGTTTTACTGAAACACTAAACAATGGCAAATTAAGTCAGTGTTGTTTTCTTGGATATGCACTATCAGAATTTGCTAAGCATATAAGACTAGTAAGATATAAAGAATAACTATTTAAAGTGGATATGTCCTTTACAGGTCTTAGAAAGTTGTTGTGTAGAGAGAAACTTTTAGGCCATTGCAATCTGCTACTTTCAATAGATATTACTGATAAGCCCCAAAGAAATTTGAATGTTTCTAAAATGCTGATAATATTATGTTTCAAGAAAAATAAATAACTTAGAAGATTAATAAAGACACCTGAATAAACTACAGGAATATAAAAGAGATTGCTTGGAGAATTTTATCCAGAAAAAAGTCAAGTTATTAGAAAAACTAACTAGAGATTACCATTCTGAAAAAGTAATTAGACAAACCAACTAGAGATCACCATTGTGAAAAAGTAATTAGACAAAACAACTAGAGATCACCATTGTGAAAAAGTAATTAGACAAACCAACTAGAGATCACCATTGTGAAAAAGTAATTAGACAAAACAACTAGAGATCACCATTGTGAAAAAATAAAGTTATTAGAAAAACCAACTTGAGATCACCATCCTTAAATGAAAACTTTATTCACAATGAAAGGTTTATTATTACATCTGATGCCAGAATATCTTGGTGTCAATTTTTAGTCAAATTTTATATGGAGTATCCACATTGATTATATTGCAAAGAAAAATAAATCTTAGCTTCACAAGATGTCCTCAGGTTATGTAAGAAAAATGGTTATTGTTTTATTAGACCTATATTGGAATTCAGCTGTTTTTATGTGGGATCCTCACATACTAAAAGATATCTAAAAGATTGAAAGTAATTCAGAGAAAAAGCTGCCAAATTTGTGAGGAAGAAAACAACTGTGACCCTAGAAGCAATATTACTGTTACATACTACATTAAACTCTTCTTAAAAAATGTAGAGCTAAATATAACTGTGACCCTAGAAGCAATATTACTGATACATACCACATTGAACTTCTCTCCAAGAATATAGAGCTAAAAATGTGAGAATCTTTATGGATAGAAAATATTTAATAATATATACACTTCAAGCCTGCCTGCAGCAGATTTTGCTTTTTGCCGTATCTTCTCCCACAGTGAACTGCCACTAATTTTCCCTGATTCCATTTGATTCTGGAATTTTTTCCATAATGAACTGCCACTAATATCTCTGATTCCATTGGACTTTAGAATTCCTTCTACATTGAATTATCACTTATATCTCTCAGCACCAGTGGGCTTTCACATTCCTTCCACAGTAAATTTCCACTTACATCTCCCACCCATCCCCAGTGCTATTAAGCTTTAAAATTCCTTTCATAGTGAATTGCCACATATGGATAGACATTATGTTTTGGGATTCCCTGCTAGGGGACATCTGATTGTGCAGTTTCGGTTTATAATAGGTAAATTGAAACACAAACTTATGTTGCAAATTTGAGTTTATACAGATATTAAATATTTCTCATCTTAATTTTACCAAAGGTGAGTTATGATGAATTATAAGGCTACAGCATTTAAGGAAAAAGAAGACAGGAAAATGTGTAGCTAATCTGCTGATGATACACTATAGATCTTAATTTCCAACATAGCAATTTATCTTTTGCATTATACTACACTGATCTGTCATTCAATGGAAGAATCATTGTAAAAGAAGACAAAATCTCAACAGCTGTCTTTTTTTGATATTATGTGGCTCTTCTCTTGAAGGACTAGGTTGTATCACTTATATAATAATATCTATGTAATTTCAGTATAATTCAGGGAGAAGAATTTCATTATTTTTCATGGTTTCACACTATGCTGTTTGTCCATTTAATCAACAGTTTAGAGATTACTGACTACAGTCATTGTGACAAAGCACATGTCAGCTTTGAAGTCATAACATAATATTTGAATGGTTAAAAAATATTGCAAAGTAGCTTTTAGAAATGTTTATAAAATTGTATATATTGAGAAAGGGTAGACTATGCTTTATAAGATTATATATTTAGTATAGATCATATACAAAATTACATTATTTTGCCAGAGCAGCCAGATACCCCCTGAATGTATAAAATAAATAACAATTCACTACACTTTTTATGTTTAAATTAGACATGGAAAAAACAGTTTACAACTGAAATGTCACTTAATAATGTAGTTAGTTGTATCCTTGCTGACCTATATGTAGTCATTTATATTGTTACATCTCAGGTTGTTAGCCACTAGTAAATTTTCTTTGTCTTTGGAAAATTTGAGTTTTAAATAATGGGAGGATAGCTGATAGATACTAGTATAAAATTTGTCGCCAACTGAACTGTATTGAGAATAGTATATTTTTTAAGCATTTCATGAAAGGTTTTCATTGTGCAATTTCAACAGATGTTCTATTATAAACCTGAATATTTCATGGCTCATTGTTGATGAGTAAACTTTATTTTCCAAGAATCTTTAGAATAAAACAGGGAAAAGATTTAGTAATTAGGTTAATTGATTATTTCTTCAAAAATGAAGAATAAACTACAAAAGCATATATAGATTTCACAGGAGAATTTGAAGGTAGGGATGGGGGTAGGGTCACATTACAATAAGTAGACTTTACTCATTTTCAAATGAGTCATTTGAAACTTTCCTTAGCAAAAGATTGATGTAAAGTTAATTACATGACCAGATGAGTATAGGCAGTAATTATCGTAAAAATATTCTTTTCATAACCCCATATTTTAATGTTTAGTTGAGGATAACAAGGTCTTTAAATTACATTGACAAAGCCTTTAATTTGACTACCTTGAGAGTGTTTCTATCATCACTTGAATTGCAGTAAGACTGAAAGCAAATATGGTCATTATCATTTATACATGAAGAAGCATGAGTACAGACAGACATATTTTTAATACTTTAAGCTCGTCTTTTTATTAAAATTTACCCAATGATTTTTCATAGCTAGATTCTATCTCAGATCATGAATCCCTACACTCATGTCTTCATTCCATTGATATTCTATCTCAGATCATGAATCTCTACACTCATGTCTTCATTCCATTGATATTCTATCTCAGATCATGAATCCCTACACTCATGTCTTCATTCCATTGATATTCTATCTCAGATCACAAATCTCTACACTCATGTCTTCATTCCATTGATATTCTATCTCAGATCATGAATCCCTACACTCATGTCTTCATTCCATTGATATTCTATCTCAGATCACAAATCTCTACACTCATGTCTTCATTCCATTGATATTCTATCACAGATCATGAATCTCTACACTCATGTCTTCATTCCATTGATATTCTATCACAGATCATGAATCTCTACACTCATGTCTTCATTCCATTGATATTCTATCACAGATCATGAATCTCTACACTCATGTCTTCATTCCATTGATATTCTATCACAGATCATGAATCTCTACACTCATGTCTTCATTTCATTGATATTCTAGCACAGATCATGAATCTCTACACTCATGTCTTCATTCCATTGATATTCTATCTCAGATCATGAATCTCTACACTCATGTCTTCATTCCATTGAGATGGAGAAGTTGGTAACAGCTCAGAGTAATAAATTGATGCTGGAAAAACTGCATAGTAAGGAAGAAAGAATCAAAACTCTTGAGCATTGTGAGAAGGAAATGATGGCCTTAGATTCACAAAATAAAGAACTACAAGATTCATTGAAAGGTGACCATATTTTTCATATAAATATTTTGTGATTTTTTAAATAAGGGACACATACTACTGTTTCACAATGTGAATGTATGTAGCACTACTTTAACATTTGTATGTGTGTATGTAGCACTGTTTCCAAATTTGTATGTATTTAGCAGTGTTTCATAATTTGAAAGTATGTAACACTGTTTCAGAATTAGTATATATGTAGCCCTGTTTCAAATTTGAATGTATATAGCCAATTCAAAATGTTTATGTATATAGCACTATTTCAAAATCTGTATGTGTGTAGCACTGTTTAAAAATGTATATTTATGTAGAATTGCTTAAAAATTTGTATGCATATAGCATTGTTTTAAAATTTGTATATATGTAGCACTGTTCATAATTTATATGTTTATATTTTTGTACATGTTCATTGTTTACTATATTTCATTGTATGGTTTGGAATTAACAACACTGCCATCTTAATTTGTTGTTTTTATGTTTGATTATAATTTATGCTTATTGTGATATGACAGATGTCCAATTAAAATTGAAAGAATCAATCCAGAAAACTGGAAATCTGCAGATGGAAGTAGATCAGCTCCAGCAACAACTTAAGTAAGCAATTAGCATAGCCATAAATAAAGGTAACACAACTATTTTTAAAATTATCCCCAGCAACAACTTAAGTGTTTAGCATAGCCATAAATAAAGGTAACACAACTTTTTAAAAATTATCCCCTGCAACAACTTAAGTATAGTCATAAATAAAGGTAACATCTGTTTTTAAAATAATCCCAGCAGCAACTTAAGTAAGTGTGTGAATTTGGTTGTTGATGTCTTTGCTAAGATAAATTGAATAAGTGTCAAAAGTTTAATCAAACTTTGTTGTGAAGTGATGTAAAATATCTTTTGATTACATTCATAAGTTGCATATTTCATTGTTAATTTAATAAATTTATTGTTAAATTTATTAACCTTCTTGCACATAACCTTCTTAAAACTTTATGGAGTAATAGTGGGTAGATTTGGGCTCATTAAATATAAATAAAGTTGGATTTTTATTACTCCTTTAGTAAGAAGTTTCCACCTGCAGAAACATTATGCAACAGTAAAACATCTATCTTACTATTGTGTAAAGAGTCGAGTTTTACAACACTCTTATAATCTGCCAATTGAGAGACATATTGGTCTTGTGGGAAAATTATTAATAACTATAAATTAAGATTCTCAATCACTTGTAATTATTGGATAATTAATAATAATAATAATCGTAACCAGTAACAATGGGCTGCATGTCACAGAATCCATAGAATACAAGTGTTGTCATATTAAGATAACATCCTTTAAGTTAGTATTCCTTGGACACCAAAATTAATATACAAAGTTTCATTAGAGACTTACTTAAAGAGTTATTAACATGCTGAAACGTAGTATCTTTTGAAAGTAAACATTGATGTAAAAAATTTACTTGCTGTAAGTTAGTATCCATAGAAAGCAAATATTGACATAAAAAGATAACATGCTGTAAATTAGTAGTCCTTGGACACCAAATGCATGTTTCCGAGTTAACATGCTGTAAATTAGTAGTCCTTGGACACCAAATGCATGTTTCCTTAAAGAGTTAATATGCTGTAAATTAGTAGTCCTTGGACACCAAATGCATGTTTCCCTAAAGAGTTAACATGTTGAAAATTAGTATCTTTAGAAATCAAACATTGACATAAAACATTTACATGTATAAAGTTAGTATTTCTTTAAAAGCCAGTATAGACATTTAAAGTAAATTTGTTATGCAATTCAGTATTCCTGAGAAATCAAACATTGACATTAAAAGTAAACTTGATGTTAGCATTCCTTAGAAACCAATCATTGACATAAAATCAATCACTAAATTAGTATTCCTTAGAAACCAAACATTTGCATATAAAGTTTCCTTAGAAATCAAACATTTTGACATAAAACGTAAATTTGTTATGCAAGTTAATATTCCTTAGAAACCAAACAGTCACATACAAGTTATGCAAATCAATATTCATTAGAAACTAAACATTGACATATAAACTTGTTTTAACAGTCAAAATTACCTAGAAACCAAACATTGACATGTAAACTTGTTTTATCAGTCAAAATTACCTAGAAAACAAACATTGACATGTAAACTTGTTTTATCAGTCAAAATTCCCTAGAAACCAAACATTGACATATAAAGTAAACTTGTTAGATATGCCAGTATGCCTTAGAAACCGAACTTTGACATAAATAATAAACTTGTTATATGTCAGTATGCCTTAGAAATCAAACATTTTGACATAAAATATAAACAAAAATTCACTATTTCTCAGATGTCAAACAGTTACATGAAATAAATCAGATGAACTAATGTTTAATTCAGTATGATTAATGAGAATAAAATATAACCAGGTGTAATCTCTGATTCTCAGTAATTCTGAACTTCCCTTGTATTTTAATTTAATTGAAATTTTATTATCTTGTAAAGGGTGAAAACAGAGAAAACAGAGGAGTTGGCACGGTTACAACATCAACATGCACAGATAAGTGACAAAGCATTAAAAGAGTAAGCATTTTCTTGAAAAGTATTTCACTTGAATAACAAAATGACAGAAGTTTATAAAAGTATTCAAAAATATTTCTTAAATGCATTTTCTTAGCAGTCTTTTTGCTTGTTTGTTTGGTCGTTTATTTATACCTATGATGTATTGAATAATGCATTGTGAGTGTATATAATACTGCATATAATGCTTTCTATCTTTGAAAGAGATACTTTGTCATGTTAATAGGTCAAGGGCACTATTTTTATAGTTTGAAATTAGCCTGTGATTCATGAGATGTACAGTAGGGGCATTACTATTCAAGTGTTGAATGTTCACAGCAATGCTACATTTAATAAATATAATAATATTTTTCATTTACATAGCAGTTTAAATGGCAAATTGTCATTCTTTCATGACAGTTCATTTGTTTTGTAAATTTATTTATCATTCATTTCCTGTTCAATCACTTAGGTCAACTGTCATTCATTGAATTAAATAAAAGTAATGAGTTAAAAATTAAAACAAATATCACTCACTTACATTATCAGATATTGGTGTTTGGTCATGTGCAGTAAATAGCATTTACCTGAAGTAGGTTTGGACACAGACATTATAGACATATAGACATTTATGTTTTGCATTATCAAACAAACTATTGATGAAGTAGCCATGGACATAATATACATTATTATTTAAGTTTTGCATTTTCAGACAAGTAAGCCTTAGACCTATAGACATTATTATTTAAGTTTTGCATTGTAAAACAATCTGTTGATGAAGTAGCTTTCTGACATATAGACATTATTTAAGTTTTTCATTGTCAAACAAGTTATTGATAAGTAATCTTGGTCACATAGGTATTATTATCTAAGTGGTGCATTGTCACATTAATGTACCGATGGAACAGCCTTGATCATATAGAACAGGGGTGCACAAACCTTTTAGGCCAGAGGGCCAAATTTCCAACTGATAGTGCGTGGAGGGCTACAAGTCAGATTGTACATGGATGGCTCAGTAGAAAAAAAAACAAAAATAATGAAATGAAGTCTTCTGGGGGCTGCACAGAGCTCTGTCTCAGACTGCAAGTGGCTCATGGGCCAGTTTGTGCACCCCTGATATAGAAATATTATGTACGTTTTTGCATTGTCACATTAATGTACTGATGGAACAGCCTTGATCATAAAGAAATATTATGTATGTTTTTGCATTGTCACAACATACCATTGATTATTTATTTTTAAAATAAATAATTTTCTTTTCAATCACATAGTATATTGTCTAACTTCCAACTTCTTTGTAAACAGTTTTAATATCAGATTTCTTATATAGACATATTTTACTTCCTTCAACATATTTTACTTCATTGGGCACATTTACTTCCAGGGATATATTTTACTTCCATGGATATATCTTACTTCTGTGGATATATCTTACTTCCATGACATTTTACTTCCGTGGACATATTTTACTTCCATGGATATATTTTACTTCCATGGATATATTTTACTTCTGTGGATATATTTTACTTCCATGGACATATTTTACTTCCCTGGATATATTTTACTTCTGTGGATATATTTTACTTCCATGACATATTTTACTTTCTTCAACCTATTTTACTTCCATGGATATATTTTACTTACACAGATATATTTTTCTTACACAGATATATTTTACTTCCATGAATATATTTTACTTGCATGGATATATTTTACTTCCATGACATTTTTTACTTTCTTCGACCTATTTTACTTCCATGGACATATATTATGTCACTCCTTACTATGCACTTCATTTTGTTCAGTTCATTTATTATTATTTTAAATATCAATGTTCTGGTAATTAAATTTTATCTCTTATCATGTTAAATCATATTAAATTATTGTACTTATTTTTTTTAAAGTTCAGAATTTTGTTTCTTTGATGATGTGATTTGACTAGTAGCAAAGCAACTCTTGCCTTGTTTGACAAATAAGTCTTCTACTTTGTAATTTTGTAATCTCAAGGTTTGTATGTCTTTTTTCTTTGAAAATGGAATTTATTAATTATCAATTTCAATAACAGTAATACAGTTTCATATGCAAAATTTTGTTGCACAATATGTATTTTTAAAGGTCATTATGACTTTTGACTTATAAATAAACTATAGTCACATTTTTGCAGATAATGTATATCCTTTAATAATTTTTACTTGAAAAATTAATCTTAATCATAGTTAATCTTGTTAAAGTTGGATTTTTCTCAGGCTAGATGCCAAACTTCAGCAGAAAGAAGGGGAATTAACTCAGTTGCAAAAACAGTTAAAAAACCTTGAGAATCTAAAGAGAGAGGCAGATAAACGTCGGGCAGACATTGCACAGCAGAATGTTCTTACAGCAAGTTTGTAATATTTTTTTGTTTCTCAACTCTTTTTGTTATGTATATTGTTAAGTCATATTTTACTAATACAGTCAGACTTCAGTATAGCAATTTTAATGAGCAATTAAAAAAAATTAGTTATCAAATACTGAAGTTTTCATGAATTTCATGAAATACAGTTTTCTTTTTATTAAATGACATGACTTTATAGTAGCAGCAGTTGTAACTGTTAACATCAGGTCACTCTCACAAGTAATTTTTTCCATACTCTCAAAGAAAACATTTTCTACACTCATAGGAAAGGATTTCTACCTC
>CM054179.1:62307390-62327390 GCA_028829895.1 Sinotaia quadrata
AAATGTTTACTATGTTATTCCTCCTCGTAGGACAGAACCATGCGGCTATTTTTAGCCCAAGTTGGCTGGTGCATTAGAAAAAACTCGGCCACTTCTTGTATAAGGAATTGATGAAGAAACGTTAACGTATGTGTGAACGATTTTGTAAATAACTCTAAACTAATATACCTACAAACAAAACAAGACTAAACATAACGTGTGGTCAATTTGTCAAAACTAGGATGAAAAGAAGAGCATGATTTCATGATAACATTAGTAAAACCCATTATTCTTTAGTGGATGTACAGTTGTACACCATGTCCTGAGGAGCGCCATTTACAATAAAATGTTTGAGATAAGCACAGTAACGCTTATAGCTCTTTTTCCAAAAGGATGACGGATTTTGTTGTGGATGAGTATGACGTGTGCGCGCGTAAATTTAGAAGGAAAGAAAGACAGGGGAAAGTAAATCTTGGTTTAATTAATCTTTCCTTCGCTTGCTGAAAACCTAACCCAATCTTTCAATCACACGCATCCACTGTCAATAAACACAGTTACGAAAGATTCACATTGAAATGATGCGCCTCAAAAGTCTAGCCTTATGCTTGCCCTAAAATTCCCTTTTGTGAGTGAAGTCCATGTGACATATAGACATATACGGGATGAGAGAATGACAGTGTTTAAAATTTAATAGGGAATTTTTTAAAACAAAACAATAAATGAATGCAAAGTAGAAACGAAGATAAAATGTATTGGTTGAGTGGAATAATTTCAAAATCGATTGTCATCAAGAAAACAGTTTATAGTACACAAGAAATTGTCTTTTGGAAAGGGTAAAACTTTTCTTCCACTCTGGCGGCTAAAATGGGATCCGTCTGGGATCGTTAGTGTTAGAAGCAATCACAGAGTTACATTGTCTTCTGGCCCAAACTAAAAGGGGTGTGGCAAGGCCGTCCTCACTCTGGCCAGGTATTATATAAATATGACGATTAAGTGGAAGGTCAAGGCATGTCTATCTTAAGCCGAGGTCGCAGAAAATGCCAGACTTTTGCTGACAGCAAGTGAATGACAAAACTTCAGGTTTCCCAAAGAGTCCATAAACTTACAATTTTGCACGGTTTGGGAAATTTTACTCTGTGTGTGTGTGTGTGTGTGTGTTTGTGTGTGTGTGTGTGTGTTTGTGTGTGTGTGTGTTTGTGTAGTGTTGTCTTCTCATGTCATTGCCTCCCCCCCCCCAGGGCGCGTTACACCATTGATTTCACATCTTTTCACATTATCATTGATTTCACAGCCTTTCACATTACCATTGATTTCACAAAATTTCACATTACCATTGATATTTTAATTTGTAGCATTAACTTGGATTTACATCCTTTCACGTTACTATTGAATCCACATGCTGTCACATACCATTGATTTCATATCCTATCACATTGTTACTGTTTTTTTCATTCTGTAGCATTACCTTTGATTCACCTCCTACAACATTGCCATTGATTTCACATCCTGTCACATTAAAACTGATTTCAAATTCTGTCACTTTACATTTGAATTAAATCACGTAATTAAATGAATCATGAATTTTACTCTGACACTACTTTTCAAGTTACTTAAAACCATATTAGTTCAGTATCTGTACTTTAGAGTTACCTGCATGCTACTGGACGTAGCACTCTGTTAAAGTACGTCATAGAGCAACATGAACGAAAGTAAGTTGCGGGGCACTATCGATACAATGCCACCCTCCACACCCCTAATCGCCCTTTCGCTTCATTGCAGTCGAGATAAATGAAGACTGGTTATGGATACATATTTGTGCTACGGCTCAGAAATAACTCTCTCTCTCTCTCTCTCTCTCTCTGTCTCTCACTCACTCATACACACACACACACACACACACACACTCACATACACACACTCACTCTCTCTCTCTCTCTCTCTCTCTCTCTCTCACACACACACACACACAGACGCTTCAGATGTAAGAATTGGCATTTCTGATACTATTAACTCATCAGTTTTTATTTGTCTGTTTTACTCCTGTTTTACTCGTCTAGTTTTACTCCTGTTTTATTCTTTGTTTACTTGTCTGTTACCGTTGTGCACTTGTGCACATTGCAGTAATCCGATCAAGAGATGATTATTGACTCACTACGCAACCATTCTGATCATTTTTCATCTTCATTTAAATGTAAAAGAAATTTAATTAATTACACGAAATGAAATATAATAATTATATCTAGAATAGACTATGCGTATGCTATTCTTTTGTATTGATATATTCTAGTTCTAAAGCATAAGTCTTCAGAGCAGCTGCACTTAATTTCATTTTCATCCGTACTCCATCCCACTTCACTCCAACTTGATCATCAAAGCACTCCCATCACTCTGCCTTTTTAGGGCACATTTCCTGTTTCAATACATTCTATGGAAGTTTTGGCCTCTTGTGAGAATTTTACCAATCGAAGACACAATTCGAAGACTAACCTCAGTTTGATTCTAAAGATGTCTCACTCGTTAAGACAGGGACAAATGCGCGGCGTTTTGATAATCAAATCCCTTTAAGAAAAGGAAGTTGTCTTTTCTTGAAAAAAGATTCGCTGTGGCCCTAAATATGTCTTGCTCTCAGAATTAAAGTCATATGTCGTGGTTATTTCCCCTTCCCTTTCCATGCAGTGTGAGTCCTCAGTGGGCTTCACAAAATGGTCTTTAAATGAAAACGGTTGGAGCGAGGGAATCAAACGGGTTGCAGAAGATGGAATTTGATTGATGACGTCGCGAAGTGCGTTGCATGAATCCTGGTCACCGAGACCGTCGCGTTACTGTTGACACCGATGTCAGAGAGAATAATTTCATGATTCTAGATTGGAAACGGCACGAATCCATTACCACTCTCCATCTTTCTCTCCCTTTTTTCCCCCCTCTGTCCCCTCTCAGTTACTATATTATTTCTCTTTTTCTTTATTTATCCCTCTCTTGCCTACTTTCTCCTTTTTTCTTTCTTTTTTCTTCTTATGTCTATATGTCTCTGTCTATCTTTCTTTTCACATTTTCATTCTGTTTATTTTAACTTATATAGTTTGGTTTTATCTTTCTTAAAAATGACACCAACACATTTGTTTGTTATTTTGTTACTTTATCACCAGGTCTGTTCTCAGCGAGACAATATGACGCGTCGCTCTTTATGTTATTACACTGCTGTCAGACGTGATGGCATTATGCTATTTGTGTTATTACACTGCTGTCAGACGTGATGGCATTATGCTATTTGTGTTATTACACTGCTGTCAGACGTGATGGCATGATAGTATTTGCGTTATTACACTGCAGTCAGGCGTGATGGCATGATAGTATTTGTGTTATTACACTGCTGTCAGAGAGACATGATCGTGCTACTATTTGAGCTATCACCTAGACATGATGACATTTAACTATATGAGTTTATCAAGTTTTCTCGGTGAGACGTGATGACATGTAACTGAGTTATTTAGTGCTCTCGGTGAGACATGATGACATGTAACTATTTCAGTTTATCAAGCCCTCTCGGTGAGACATGATGACATGTAACTATTTCAGTTTATCAAGCCCTCTCGGTGAGACATGATGACATGTAACTATTTCAGTTTATCAAGCCCTCTCGGTGAGACATGATGACATGTAACTATTTGAGTTATCAAGTACTCTCAGTAAGACATGATGACATGTAACCATTAGAGTTATCAAGTACTCTCAGTAAGACATGATGACGTGAAGCTATTTGTGTTATTTAAGTTGTAACAGAGTCGGGGTAAATTATACGTAACTTCCGCTACTCTTGGACACCAGGAGACCTCCCAAGTCGACGCGTGCGTACATAACGGTTTTCTGTCCAAACTCATGAGTCTTTATAAACCAGGTATGAATGTTAATCGGCATTGCACTGCGAGGAACAACCGCTTGGAAACGTTATCCGGCGACATCGATTATTCCGCAAGTCAATCAGTCGATAAGCCGAGCCCGTTGTGCCGATAACAAGCGTGTATTGAGCAAGGTAACACATCGATTTCTTAAATTATTACTTGCATTTTATTTAAGATATCGTTATGTGAATTTGCGTATTTGTTATTGTAGAAATTGTACTTTTACTGCAACTTTCTCTAGACACGTGGCTTGATAACAGTACGGCTAAGCTAGAAACATTGCATTCCTTAAATTAATTGTCGAATTGTGAGACAATGATTTATAAAGCTAAATTAACGAGATTGTAATCTCAGAACGTTTGTGCACGTTCATATGATTCTTTTTATGTAATGATTCCTCTTATGTAAACAATGTGTATAATTGCGTTTATACTTGTAACGCATATGTGCATGATTTTAATTCATATTTACCTTCATTGTAAAATATAAATGTTTCTTTGAAAGGATTAAATTATCTTGCGTGTGTAACGTTACATTTTAATTGTAACACGCATGAGCGTGATATGGATTGTATTTTCACTATTATATTTAACTATTAAATGTGAAGATACAAAACGGTCATTTGTAAATAAGCTGCGCTATTATCAAGGCCACATGTGTAGATTGCGAATCCGTAGGAACTGTCGCTCATAAAAAACCATTGTGTTTTCAGAGCGGGTTCGAGTTCGTTTCGTTGTTTTTTGAGATTTCTTAATCTCTGAGTCCTGAGACTTCGTGAGGAGTTCTGGACTGAGTTACTGGCACGGATCTCACGACTTCAAGTTGGAGATCGACAGTTGATGTATGGACCGCTGCTGAAGCCCACAACTTATGCCGATCGGGTGTGAGCGTTGCCATACTTGATGGGAAGGTGTTGCCATAGGAGATGCAAGTTGAGTAACGACAATAAACTGGAATCACTAATTAACATTTGATACAATTCATAGAGCTGATAATACGTAGTCTTATACGACAGAGTATTTGATTCAATTTTTGTTATTTGTGAAATTTTTATTAAATCATATTTCTGTTGATCAATTAACGTAGTCGACTAAATGAATTGCGAGAAAGACCAAATAGGGCTGGGTGGGGGCAAGCATCAAGAGTGCGATGTATGCAAGCATAATTAGTCATAATTGATTAACGGGTCCCAGTCCGTGCATTTATTACACAGGCTTACCTGTCACCAAATTTCTGAGTCTTAACTACGAGGATAAATTTAGTCAGACCGAAGGGTAAATCTGGGCAGCCAGTTATCAGAATAAGTGAGGAAGGGAATTTCATTAATCTAAATCTTAATTCTGGAGCAGGGTCTTTAAATAAATACTGGCATGTGACATAAGTCATGAAACGAAAATGATCAAAGCAGAAAGAATGGCTTCTCTGGTCTTTCGACGATGACTTTCATGCAGTGTGACAATTTTCTCCAGGCAGTATATTTAGATGCTCTGTGTATTTGTGCGTGTATGTGTGTGTGTGTGTGAGAGAGAGAGAGAGAGAGAGAGAGAGAGAGAGAGAGAGAGAGAGAGTATACGCGTGCGTGGATATTGTTTTTCAGGATTGGTCGGAAGGATGTCTTAATACCTTGTTTAAAAGACTTCCATCATTGATGACAGTAATGTAAATATTTAAATAGCAATCTGTGAATGGTTGAGAGAGTTTAAAGTGCACTGAACAGAGAACGTCATAGATTAAACTGAGACCTTCATATCCCTGCATGTGTGTGTGTGTGTGTGTGTGTGCGTGCGTGTGTGTGTGTGTGTGTGTGTGTGTTTGTGTGTGTGTGTGTGCGTGCGTGTGTGTGTGTGTGTGTGTGTGCGTGCGTGCGTGCGTGTGTGTGTGTGCGTGCGTGTGTGTGTGTGTGTGCGTGCGTGTGTGTGTGTGTGTGCGTGTGTGTGCGTGCGTGTGCGTGCGTGCGTGTGTGTGTGTGTGTGTGTGTGTAAAAATATATCGTGTGCGCACGTGTGTGTACGTGTATAGACGTGAGTGCACGCGCGTTTGTGAGAGAGCATGTGTTCGTTTGTCATAAGAGAATGGAATAAATATGAAAGTGACTAAGCAAATGAAAGCACACAGTTTACTATTTAAACCTTGTAGAGGTACTTGACGTACATTGCACTCTTCCATTTATCGAGCCTTTACCTGCCATAAGATGTCCTGTTAGGATACTAAAAAGACTTAAATTGACCAATTTTATTTCTCATATTTTACTTTTCATTGTAAAATGCAATTATCTCCGTATGTAATGATTTAATCCACTTGCGTGTAATATGTTGCATTATAATCGTAACATGCAGACACGTGATTTTGAACTATATCTTTTATTTCTTATATTTTATCTTTCGATGTAAAAGGTCGATTTGTAAATAGGCTACTCTCTTGTCTGTGCCATATGTCGGCGAATAACTAGAATTGTTGCTCAAGGAATGAAATTGTCTACTCAGATCGGGTTTTCACGTTCATATTCCTATGTTCATGATTTTGGCATTTGAAGTTCGGACTTGGAACTGCCCTGAGACTGTCCAAAGTGTACTGGACACTGGGCCTTACGACTTCTAAGTTGGAGAGCCAAAAATCGACGCTATACAGCGACGGGTTATGCGACAGCCGCCAGATCACCGATATCCAACGACACACTGTTGGGGTGTGAGCGCTGCCATAACAGATGAAAGGATGAAAGCTAAGTGGACAGTGGTAGACTCTTAAATTAGTCTGTAACTTGGTGATTCATACAAACTATAAAGACAATAGGTAGTCCTATGACCTTCATATTGTGAATGTGATGTATGGAATTACCTTTTGTTCATTGTTAATTTTATGAAATATTTTTATTGTTATCTAATTACAGAAGTTGGCTAATTATTGCGAGGAAGACCAATTAGGGACTGGGTTGGGGGTTGAGTCACATGATGAATAGACACAGGAAAACACAGACTCACCAACGTACGAACACCCCACCCTCCCTGAATACCAGTGAAAGGAGGAAGGCCCCACAGGAATCCACCAAAAAACCGAGAACATCTCCAAGATGAAAAGTTTTAATGCAATTCCTGCGGGGCAAAGAAGTTCACGGTACAACAACAACAACAACATGATGAATGTTTGAATGCATAATTAGTTGTAATTAGATAACGTACCCAGTTCGTGCTTTATTACACAGGTTTGCCTGTCACTAAATTTAATATCTAAACCAAGAGTTAATTTAGGAGACTGAAGGGTGAATCTGGGCAACCAGTGTGTCGTCTGATAATAGATGAATGTTGAAATTTAATAATCTCTAAATCCTCATGCTGAGACAGGGTGTCTAAACAAATACTGGAATGTAACAGTTCACAATGATGCAGGCATCGTTTTCTTTCTTATTAGATGACAGTCCAACGTACCCTTCTAGGCATGTTACACAACTATTCCAGAATCTTGGAAATTCTCACAAAGCACACCATGGAGAATCGTCCAGAACTGTGTGTGTGCTACTCAAACACACCATGAGAAATGTTCAAATACCTTGGTGAATTCTCAAGACCAAACTAAAGCCTCAATTTCCGCCATATTGGCTCTCGTATGGATTTCATAGGAATCAACTTCCAGTAACATATTTATTGATAAATTCAATGACAATGTTGGATACACCCACCAACATGAATCAAGCAGAGTACAGTAGTCACTGTAGTCTGAAACAGATAGAAGGTTACAAAAGAAATTTCAGGCATATTTTATCTCTTAAACTCCTCTTTTACCACACACTCTCAACTTACAAATCCTGCAACAATGTTCATTAGCCCAAATAACATGCAGAATAAAAAGTATAGCATCGTTCAAAATTCACAAGTATAATGTACAAAGTAATCAAATTATTGAACATAGAAATAATGATTCAATTACATAAAGCATTATCCAATAAGCATAGACCAATGATAAACACGTTACGGAATATTTCTATGTCCATTCTTTCTTTATCAGTCAGTTAAATTACCATAAGATAATGATCACCTTTGTGACTGGACTCGAGTTATGTCAAAGTCAAAATAATTAGAATATAGAAATTTCTTCCACAAAATTAACTTTTGGTCCATCTCAATTGGATGAAGTTGCAATGAACAAGGGTAAGACTATTACTAGTATAAGTCAGAAAAACTAATCATCTGCTTGGAACTGGTTTGGATTGCATCAGCAAGTACTAGCATAATCCCCACCTGAGTTGTTTACTCCAACTCTGACACTTAGAAAAATATCACCGTAAGCAGTACCTAAGGTCGGGTCACGTTAACTTTGGCAACAATATATAATTATTAAGTTTAGAAATAGGAATAAGCAAATTTATCCACCACAGAGAGATAGATAGATAGACAGACAGACAGACAGATAGATAGATAGATAATAGATAGGTAGGTATGTAGATAGATAGATAGATAGATAGACTCGTCACTTGGAGTATTTAACTACTAATTACATTTCTGCTTACAAACGTCCCCCACATATGCCTTTAGTTTCTTTACGGTTCAATGACACTACTGTTGAACGGTGAAACAATTTAGGTAACTCCTAGTATAAAGCAGGAGGGATTAAATCTTTCTGTCGATTCAAATGACAGGAGTGTCAGAGTAATTTGCGGTAAAGAGAAAAACATGATTCCAGTAACGTTGTAGTGATATGTCACATCTGGTTCCATCGAGCGGGTGAAATCGTCCGTCCAGTACCGCTAGAGTTCGGTGAGGCGAGACATCTCTAGATGCCAGTCAATTGGAGTTCCCGATCCTTACTAATCTGATGCCGGAAACAGAGGATTTTATCTTTCTTTAGTACGGCGTTCCGTTTTCGTGCGCGACTGAGTTCCGGAAGTCAACCGTCGTAATTCGTTTATCACCTACTTCTAAGATAAAATATAGGGCTTGGGGTAGCTATTGCAGGGTATGGTGAAGAAGCGAGAGAGAGAGAGAGAGAGAGAGAGAGAGAGAGAGAGAGAGAGAGAGAGAGAGAGAGAGAGAGAGAGAGAGAGAGAGAGAGAGAGAGAGAGGTAAATGAAACAGTTCTAGAAACTGTGACATATAAAGTTAATGAGGGGACAAGAGGGATTTTTAAAAGTGTTAGGACAGAGAGAGGTCGGTCATGAAGAGATTAAGAGAGGATTGAAGTGTAGACAACAATGATGAAGTTGGAGGAGGAAGACATTGTGGGACAAGGCCTGGGAAAGAGAGGGATCGAAGAGGTTAAAGGAGTTATGGAAAAGAATGGAGTAGGGGGACATAGGGGGTAATGATTGGGAAAAAGAATGAATCGAACGGTATAAAGACATTAATGGATGATTTATAGTGTGGAAAAGAATGGTAAAGATGGAACTACGACGGGAAAGAACGGTAGAAATGAATAAAAGCTTTAGAGGATAAATCAGGAAAAGGGAAAAGGAAAGAATGGGAGAAATAAGGAAAGAAGTGAAGAATATTATTTTATTTTTATTTTATAGGGAGAGAAAGAAATTTAGAAGGGGACAGGGATCGACCCATGGGAGAGATGAGAATGATTTTAAAGTGGAGAAAGACAGAGTACACAGTGATAATAATGAGAAAGGAGAGACGGATTAAAGAAAATATGGGGTGGTACAACAAGAAATTGTTGTCGGAGTCTGACAAAACGGACGGGGATAAAAGAATTTTTTGAAAACATCTCAGGAACAGATTGTTTTAAATAGAAGAAGTAAGAGGAAGAAAGGAATTTAGAAAATGATTAAGAAGGAGATATACAAAAACAGTGGAGAACAGGTTGACAGGAGTAAAGAGGAAAAGCAAAACAAAATGGAGAGACTGAGATGTATGTGTTTGCAGTCCTATAACGTACGTTAGTATGTTTTTGAATGCAAATGAGTTATGCTTGTTTGTATGTTTTTGAATGCCTGTGAGTGTCTTTGTATGTAGTACTTGAGTGTGTGCATATGTGCTTTTGATTGCGCGCGCGTGTAGTGTACGCGTGCTTGCATAAAACCCGAGTGTGTACTTGTGTGTATTTGTGCATGCCTGGCTAGTGCTACTAATGTGTACATGTGTGTATTTGTGCATGCCTGGCTAGTGCTACTAGTGTGTACATGTGTGTATTTGTGCATGCCTGACTAGTGCTACGTGTGGATGCATGTGCATATTTATGCCTATCTCCGTGTACCAGTTCGCTTGTTTGCATGTTTGATGTGCTTCGTGTATATGCGCGCGTTGTATCATGTGCATGCGTTTGCGCAAGTGGAATTTGAATGCCCTACCTGTGTGCGTGTATGCGCTCTCCATAGCAACGCTTCAGCAAAGCATTAACGCAAGGCACTGAAAGATAAGTCAAATGACTGATGGCTTCATGTGATGGACCCAACGCTTTCAGGAGTGTTTGTGATCACAGTAAAGTCTGTGGCCACGCTGAGGTCGCACGACTTTGAAATAACACACTCACCACCATTTCCTACAGGACAATTCTAGGTCATACGATAGATTGCAGAAATCCACTCACAGTTGATCACACGCATCCATCTTCTGTCACGTGACAAAGAGCAAGAGAATCACGTACACTTCGTATAGAGAAGATCTATGTAAGTAAAATAAATTTGGATTTTGTCCTTTATTATATATCTTCAGAAAAACAACAACAAAAATATATAATTTAAGAGAGAGACAGAACAAATCTTACTATGGTTTCCATAGAGGCAGAAATAAGCGTTGTTCTAGATCAAAAGCCAAACACAAATAAGTAAAAAAGAAAAAAGTGTTTCCTCTACCACTACCGGCATGTCTCATACTTTGCACATTCTTGCATGATGACAACTCAGACGAGTCGAATGCAAAACTGTGCGTAAAGGAGTGTCCCTAGGCAGAAAATATCGCAACTGGGACTAGCTAGCATCAAACAGCACCACATAGAACAAGACAGCACGAGACAGCACCATATAGAACAAGACAGCACCACAAAGAACAAAACAGCACCACATAGAACAAGACAACACCACATAGAACCAGACAGCACGAGACAGCACCATATAGAACAAGACAGCACCACAAAGAACAAAACAGCACCACACAGAACAAGACAGCACCACATAGAACAAGACAGAACCACATAGAACAAGACAGCATCACATAGAACAAAACAGCACAAGACAGCACCACATGGAAGAGACATCACCACATAGAACAAAACAAAACCTAGTACCAAACAACAACAACTAGCACCAAGCAGCACTTTATAACACCACGCAGAAGTATACGGCATCAAATACATTACCTAACACCAAACAGCACCATATACAATCACACATTACCTAACACCAAACAGAACCATACAGCAATAAATACAATCAATACCTAGCACCAAACAGCACCCCACAGCATCACTTAACACCAAATAGCACCATAAATAAAAGCAATTAACACCAACACACCACCTAACAGCAATCAACACCAACACACCACCTAACACCAATACACCACCTAACACCAACACACCACCTAACACCAACACACCACCTAACACTAAACAGCACCCCGTAGCATCAAACAAGACACAATCAGCAAATAGGTGACTCCCGACAA
This sequence comes from Sinotaia quadrata, assembly GCA_028829895.1. NCBI lineage: Eukaryota > Metazoa > Mollusca > Gastropoda > Architaenioglossa > Viviparidae > Sinotaia > Sinotaia quadrata. Next base: position 62,318,867 of record CM054179.1, read on the forward strand.
AACAACCGGGTGACTTTTCTGTTCATCCTGCAGCCCTAGCTGAGACCCCTCTCCAGGTCGTGCAGGTCGGACTAAATGTTAGTTTTGCTTGGTTGGCGGCGCGGTATAGTTGTAAATAAACGAGTTTATCATTTGTTTATTTCCATTAACTTCCACTTGTTTATTGCAATCGATCAGTCAGTCCTCCATTCACCGTCATCCAATGAAACTGATTGAGGACACTTAATCAAACTGCGTCCCTAGACTAACTTGTTTGCACTGCAATTTAACTCCTACATGTATAAATCATCCATTTTCTTGTGTCACGAAAAGACGAAATGATCTTTCAAAGAAATAACCAAGCAGCTGGTAAACAATGTTTGCAATGGATTGTGAAAGCACATGGGTTTATCACGTCGGACTTATCCAGGGAGAGGAAATGTAAATTAATTTCTTTTAAAGTGACGCTACACAGAGTCGATAAACTTATTGATTTTCCCCGATCTGGTCTCGATGTTTGGTTTTCTTGTTCATCTCCAGAAGCAGCCAGTCAGCTTAAATGATCGAATTAATATCTGAGAACTCCAGATATTCCATGTTCAGCATTCCATGTTTTCCTCCAAACAATCAAAATATATAATATAAATAATAATATAATAATATAAAATATAATAATAAAAGTGTAAAGTATTAGAAACACATACACCTGCACACGTAAACTCTTGCGGAAATATACTTACCGTCGTCTCTGTCCAGTGGATTTCGAAAAATACAAAATCTTTCAAAATTCCCAGCGCTCATGCTGCTGGGTGATGAATTTTTTTAAAGTTTGCTTCATTTTGCAGGTAGGTCAGAAATGCTTGGTCGAGACGTCAGTTCTGAAAGTGAGCATGTAAATATAGCAATGTTGGGAATGTGGAGTGTGTGCATGTAAATATAGCAATGTTGGGAATGTGGAGTGTGAGCATGTAAATATAGCAATGTTGGGAATGTGGAGTGTGAGCATGTAAATATAGCAATGTTGGGAATGTGGAGTGAGTGCATGTAAATATAGCAATGTTGGGAATGTGGAGTGTGTGCATGTAAATATAGCAATGTTGGGAATGTGGGGTGTTAGCATGTAAATACAGCAATGTTGGGAATGTGGAGTGAGTGCATGTACATATAGGAATGCTGGGAATGTGGAGTACATATAGGAATGCAGGCACAGAAAGGTATTTATACCATCAAAACACCCAGGCATCTTTCTTAAAATTAGATAACTTTTGACCCTGCCTACGCAGCTCCTTTGATTCTCCCCCTTGTATCCAGATGTTTCGTTTTACGCCCACGCAAAGGCACAAACAACCCCCATCCGTCTCAACTCTTTCCGGAAGTTTGCACTTCTGATTAAGGACACATCCACAGTGAATACTTTATTTAATTGTTTACTTCCAACTTAAATTAGTCAAACAAAAATGAAAACTCCTTTCATGACATGGCTTTTGGTATGGATTCTACAAGTGAAGATACTATTCCTCTTATCTTTTTTACACTGGGAGCAGGTAATGATTTACTCTTTTTCATGGCAGTCAAGACTGAATGATTTGTCTTTGCTGAAAGTCTGCTTCTCGGGTAAGCTCATTTCGAGGACGGGCGCTGAATGAACAAGCAGAACATGTAAAGAAAAATACGATTTAAAAACTCAGTTCTTTGAAAAGCGGGAAACAATTGAAGAATGTAGTCTTGTCTGTGAATCACGTCCTAACGATCATTTTTGCCTGGCCTGTTTTGGGGACAATGTTAATTTGTTTTCGAAATCGCTCCTTCCCACCCATTGTCAGGTATGAGTAATGCCACCAAAGGAATTCAGCAGACAGGCAGCCGTAACGTTTTGTATCTGTGATCTGGTGCAGTCATTGTCCTGTTTGGTTCTATGATACTGGCAATTATACGCTTTTGTATGAATGAAATAATAACTATATCTATGAACTTGATTATATATGTCGGCTGCTGATGTCTATACTAGGACAAATTGAATAAGTGTCAAACATTTCATCAAACATTGTTGTAAAGTGATGTAAATGTCAATGCTCTTTTTAGTACATTCATATGCTGTATATTTGATTGTTGATTTAATAATATTTTTGTTAAATTTATTTGCCTTCTTACACATATATTAAAACCTTATTTTGTAGTAATAAAACCTTATGTTGGAGTAATAGTGGATGGATGGGGGCTTTTTAAATATAAATAAAGTCGGTTTTTATTACTCCTTTAATAAGACGTTTCCACCTGCAGAAACATAATAATTATAATTATTTGACAGTATTACGTCAATCTAGTTACTGTGTAAAGGGTAGACTTTTACGACACCATTATAATCCGCCAAATAAGAGATATGTTGGTCTTGTTGGAGAATTATTAGTAACTATAAATTAAGATTCTCAAAACGTTTTTATTATTATGTGTTATTATTTAATAAATAATAATCATATTGATTGAAGGGGCCCAGATGTGTCACACACTGTTTTTCCTTTTCTTTCATGGTCAAAGCAAAGTGGTTGAGGGCTTGAATTTGTTCTAAAGACAATTCCATTGTTTGTGTAATGTGATTCCGGAGGGCTGCAGAACACGACATGGCAGGCCGTTTGTGGAACGCGGGGTGCGTGTTGGACACTTCTTAATATAAGTAAATATATATTGATATAAATTTGAATCTTCTGTGTGCAAATGGGCCTTTTATTTCTGTGACAATCTTATGCTGATTCCGTCGCTGTCTATATTTCTTTTGCTTTGTTATACTTGTTTTAATGTTCATTCTTCTTTGTGAAAAAGGCCTATTGTTTCTCTCGTGATCTTTGGCTTTGTTATACTTGTTTTAATGTTGATTCTTCTTTGTGAAAAAGGCCTATTGTTTCTCTCGTGATCTTTTGCTTTGTTATACTTGTTTTAATGTTGATTCTTCTTTGTGAAAAAGGCCTATTGTTTCTCTCGTGATCTTTTGCTTTGTTATACTTGTTTTAATGTTGATTCTTCTTTGTGAAAAAGGCCTATTGTTTCTCTCGTGATCTTTTGCTTTGTTATACTTGTTTTAATGTTGATTCTTCTTTGTGAAAAAGGCCTATTGTTTCTCTCGTGATCTTTTGCTTTTTTATACTTGTTTTAATGTTGATTCTTCTTTGTGAAAAAGGCCTATTGTTTCTCTCGTGATCTGAGTCTCTCAATCTGTTGCTAATCAGTGGTGACTAAATTAACTTTTCTTGGTTGTTGATATTAACTTGGTGCTGTTTAATTTTGCTTGTTCGTTGGCTCAAACTACGTCACAATGTATATTGCATTGTCATAGTAACAGGCTCTGTCAGTTTGAATACAGTTGTCTGTTTCAATTTTTATGCTCTTTCTTGTGGTATTTCTTGTGTTTTTTCTTGTCTTCTGTCTTGCGTTCTTTCTTGTGTTCTTTCTTTTGCTCTTTCTTGTGGTATTTTTTGTGTTCTTTCTTGTGTTCTTTCTTGTGTTCTGTCTTGCGCTCTTTCTTGTGTTCTGTCTTGCGCTCTTTCTTGTGTTCTGTCTTGAATTTGTTGTTCTTTGGAGATCCTGATTTTGTGGAATTTATAAAGATATCGATACAGGAAACGAACTTTGCTTCCCATACTTCGCGAATCTCTATTTATAGACCTGTCTAATCAGTAAGACAATAAGACCACTAGCAGTGTTTAGTGGATCCTTTCTTTGCTTAGACTCAGTCAAAGACCTGTTCTTCATTCTTGAAAGATCTTGATTCGACATTCAAACCCTTTGTTCGAGGGTATATTGTGCAGCTTTGCACTTATAATTATGCTTTCGAAATGAATCAGCGTCTTTCTTTTGTGAAACGATTTACGAGTTAGCGTTTGAACCTGTCTGGAACATGCAATTTCAATCTGAGCCACAGTTAGGCAAGAAGTAAGAAAGCCAATGTCAACAAACCAGATTGATCGCCTAGGTGAGTGTTATCCGCGCTATTCAACTATGAAGCTTTCGTGGTGTCTGCTAAATGATGTTTGATTAATTAGCGAAACCTGTTCACGTCGAGTGGCTACAGTGCAGTTCGGTATGTGCGTGAAGTGATCGTGCGCGACGTCAACTTCCATCAAAGTCTGTTTCCGGTGCTGCAGGGTTCGCACTCACTGGCCTTTCATTTCGGCTTAGTTCAATTCACCAGCACTTTGTGTCAAATTTACGAAAGGCTGGACCGAACTGACGTCACAGTTGCTATCTGGTCTATCATGTTGCTGATTTACTGTTGTCTTCGCTCTCTGCAAATTTTCGTTGCTGCTCAGGTCCCGTCCTCGCAAACGTCCATGTTCGGAAACGGACATTCAGCAATCTTAAACAGACAGATGTATTCATTTGACTTAAAGAAAAATGTACACCTGATAAATATGAGAGTGATAAGAAAGTGACAGTTACAAACACTCATAGAAAAGTGAGTGCGCTGGTAGGGAGAGGATGTTGGGTATTCATTTTACGGCAATGAACATTTCAATTATTTCACAGGGCATTTTTAATATCCAGGACGAAAGATAGTGCTTTGTGCGGTGAGGTTTATGTGTGTGTGTGTGTGTGTATGTGTGTACGTGTACACATTTTTTTGTTTGAGTGTTATGTTGTAATATAAATTTGTATTTTATCAGCGAAGACAGATGTATATATAGTCTTCATATTTATAACCAAGGCTGAAAAATAAAAATAGCTATTTAATTGTCTCCTCGTTAGAGATATTCTTATTTAAAGTTATAGAAATGAAATATGCATAATCAATTTCCTTAAGTTTGAGTCAGTCATTTATTGTGCCTTTGTTGTAATTTAATTTCTTTTGTAAACTAATACAAATTGCTAGAAAAAAAACGTTTGTAGTGAATTGCCTTTCAATGATAAGATGAGATTAATAACACATTGTACCACTTTAAATTTGGTAAAACATTATATAGATTGTGATACCATTAGTTTAATATCCTACTCACTGTGTTCAAGTTGGTCTACACAGTTTCCTTAACTCAGTGTGAATGTGTTTTTAAGAGTTACTCTTTGTGAATAAATCCAAAGTACCTATATATGAACATACTTTATTTTGAATAAAATCCAGTGCTGTCAGCGACCTCCTGTTTGGGCAACACGCCATGAAATGTATTGGTCCAAACGAACAGATACAAGTGCTCCTCTACTGGCTTGTCTCTCCTGGTAAGAGTGACAGGATTGACCCTAAATTCTAGCAGGTCAGGATGCACCTTTCACTCACCTCTGTAGGGCTATAAGTTAAGCCACCTGCCCTCCAACCCGTCTAAAATCTCGTGAATTCGTTATGTTCTCAAGCCTAAAACATTAGAGAGTAGTTCGAAAAGTTTTAGTAACCCTGTTGTAGTATGTTACCTGTATTTACTCACTATCCTGGCTGTGTGTATCATATGTTACCTGTATTTACTCACTATCCTGACTGTATGTATCGGGGGCTCGAGCTATATTCTAGAATAGGGGTACTCAAAACGTTTGGGGCCGAAGGCCAGATTTTGTTTGGATATGCCAAGAGGGGCAGACCCACCGCCCGGGGCAACCTCACGTTGATTTTATGCCTACGCCACTACGGCCAAAGTCGTCATAGCATCCATAGGGCACCGTGGGTCATTTATCTTAAAATCGACGTCATGTGAAGATCACAATTTTGCATATTAACATTTTAAAATAGTTATTTTCTTGTTAGAGTTATGCACGTAAATAACAGTGAACATTAATTTATTTTAATACAGAAATTCAACACTGTTTTAGGTCTCTAACTTTATTAAAAGAAAAGCAGTATTCTAGGTTTTCCTTTGTTCCTGAAAACTGTCAATGTGAGGAATGAAACTGACTTTTACTATTTAAAATGTTCCGGTAGTCTGGGAGTATGAAATCAAAGCAACTCGCATTGAATTTTCCAAATGTTTGTCTGTGATCAAATTGCGAAACTTTGCCTTAATGTTCATGGTTTAAAATGTTGTCTCAATGTATAAGTTGATCCAACCATTATCAAGACTTTAACTGCTAGTCTCCTGATAGTTGCATACTGTAATTCTGCAACCGACTCTCACCAGTAAATGCTGCATCCTGGTCACAAAGCTTCAGTTTCAGATGTTCATCCCCCTGGAGATTAGCTGTTTCAAGCTAAAGGGCGCTTAACTGTTGCGGGAAAGGTATCTGCAGCAGCAGCGTTTTGATCACCATTAGGAAGGACAATAAATGGATCTGCCAACAAAAATAAATATTCCTGACAGTCCTGCAAAATCTTGAAATCGGCTTGAAAACTCATCTTGTAATTTTTCTGCGCACGAACATTAGTCTAACTTGCTCAAGCTGTTCTTTTGTCACATAACTACAGACTGTATGAAAATACAACAGCTGACTTGATTCCAAATCACTGGCAAATAGTGCAAATTTCTTCTGAAAAGAATGGCATTTCTGTAGAACCTTAATGACAGTCTTGTTCCTACATTGTAGCAAAAGATTAAGCTCATTAGTCAGGAATGTAGATCATGATGATACAGCGATCACTTACTGGGTTCAGGACTTTCTACTCAATTTAGTCAGGAATGTAGATCATGATGATACAGCGATCACTTACTGGGTTCAGGACTTTCTACTCAATTTAGTCAGGATGTACATCATGAAGATAGATCGCATTCGACACACGACACATATGGCATCACGCTGACTGGTTGGTAGAATAAACCAAAGAATCTGATGATTAATATGGCGACATTTAATATGAAACAAGGATGAACTAAGACCATGACTGCTTAGAGCTGCTACAACTTAAGGCAAAGCAATAGTTACCTGTGACACAAAATCTTGGTCAATAATACTACAACAAATGTCATAGTGTAATGACAGTTCACTTTTCAAGTGACAGAAGGTGGATTAGAGAAGGTCCAGTAAATATGCATCCTTCTAATGTCAATAAGATGCAGAGTGATGACTGTGCTGGAAGATTGGGATGGGGGGGGGGGGTGATTCTAGAAGAACTGAAGTCTTTAAGAGGTGTTTTCCCAGACAGTGTTGCTGACTGAGGATGAGTGACTGACAGCTTGGATTATGATGAGGTAGAATGGAAGAGCAGTCCCAAAAGTAAAGAAGTGCCCCAATGGTTCACTCATTTGCTAATCAATTTCACAACATTCAGGACAAAATGAGATAAGCAAGAAATGCTAATGAATAGGCCTGCAAAATAGTGATCAGCTAGTAAATTTACTATACATCAGTTTTACGTCATTGTTACATCATTTTCTTATTAGAGGATTCCAGGGAAAAAATGAAGGGTGGAGGAAAGGTAATCCCACTCACAGTAGCGTTCTGCTGAGCACAGGAGAGAGAAGGAGTGGAGGATATCCTCAACGCCTACCCACTGAAGTTTTTCAACACTACATTACAAAACTATTGCATTAATAATAATATTTCTTCCATTTTTGGACACTGGATGTCACAGAACGTAAATGCAGTAGTGACCCTGGTGGTGACAGAAGTACTAGGGGCTATAACATAAGTACGAAAGTTATCCAATTAAAATACAATGAAACCATAGACTTGCCCCATTGCTACAAGTAGCACTCCTTTGAAGTGTCTATATCTTCTGCAAAAAACACGGATCTACCAAAATCTTAGGAGGATTCTGAAGCAATGCACTTATCATAGTAGCTTGATGGTGGACAATTAATTGGTCAGTCTTTCTGCTCTCAACAGTCAATGACGCTTAATGATGGCACTAGCTAGGAATGTGATCAGATACAGTAGTAGATAATGACTGATAAAGCATGAAGTAACTTATGGGGAATATGTGACAGATAAATCGAGAAAGACGTACTTTATCCTCACTAGGAAAGGTCCTGTAATATAAATTTAATTTCTGCCTTCACCTTCTACCATTCAGAGATTACATTTTAATTATAATAGATAAACTACAAATGAAGTAATTCACAACAACGTTCCAACATATATCATGATTTCCTTATTAAAGACAACACCATATGTCGTTCACTTAACATTCAGAACGATATAATGTTTTATTTAATAAAGCCTTGACGTCACTTTCTTGCACTTTCAGACATAAATTGATTTTAGTTATCAGAAACAAGCAGCAGCTTATTGCCACTACCCCTCCCCTTCCCACATTCTGGCAAAAATGACGCATTACTTTAAAGACAAAACATTATGTCCGGTCATGAACATTCTGACAAATGCGACGCTTTACTTATTAAAGACAAAGCAGTATGTCCGGTCTTGAACATTATGACAAATGTGATGCTTTACTTATTAAAGACAAAGCAGTATGTCCAGTCTTGAACATTTTGACAAATGTAACACTTTACTTATTAAATGTAAAGCAGTATGTCCAGTATTTGAACATTTTGACAAATGAGACGTGTCATGACAAAAAAATACGTCATTCCCCCTTCTCCTTATTTAAATTGTAAAAAAAAACAACAACCCAAGCTTAAAATCAAGTGAATACTAGTATGTAGACAATAAGAAAAACAAATATAAATATCCAAGATTT
>CM054179.1:64337390-64364890 GCA_028829895.1 Sinotaia quadrata
AAATTGCAAACATTATCGGCGAATCTTCGACCATAATACAAAATGAATAACTATTCACAAAACTAAAACTCTGTTGGTTTTAAGACATACGCATACATATTCATAAAACCCAGAAATATATGTTGGTTTTAAGACATACGCATACATATTCATAAAACCCAGAAATATATGTTGGTTTTAAGACATATGCATAAATATTCATAAAACCCCCAAATATGTCTGTTTTAAGACATACACTTAGTTAATTCAACATGTTTATAAATGAAAATAATATAATTTTACATGCTTCAACAATCACTGAGCTTTAAAATATAAAAAATCTTATTAATTTCTCTCCTTATAAGTGGGACATGACCCGTTATGTCTCCACACTTAAAGAGATATACGAACAATTTATCACGAATAATTACCATAATTTTCCTTGTTATAAGTAGAGACATGACCACTTAAGGAATACAAATGCAAATCATTACAAAAATCATTATCATTATTTTTTTCTCCTTGTGATTGGAAAATACAACATACACAATCATATTAGCATCATATAAATGAACTTTGGGTAAGATATCTCCATCCTTCCTGCTGTAGAGAAGATACAAAATATTTATATAAAGATTTCACTGCATTTACAGAGACTTATGTACTAGACCCTTACAATTCCATTTCTACCTCTCTGGACAAATTGTCGGTCCCTACATTTTCAGTGTCTTTAATGACCTCCTCAGTGTGTGCTGCATGTTCTATGACATTTATATTACCTTGGCAGTAACGTTGCCTGTTGATTTCGCACCGCAGTCATACCATACTAAGATTGTCCCTCAGAGTCCGGCATAATACAGTTCTGTTGTCCATTTTTGAAATTTAAAAAAATAAAACAAAGGGAGTATGTGTGGTCGTACTGCATTTCAGATTTCTCTGGCTAAACAAAGAAAAAATGTTCTCCCACTTCAACTTTTCTCTTAGATGATAGATGTTGTTTATATCTCAGGCATATACATGTAGGCCTATATAAAAAAAAAGCACTTGCACCCCTTAAATCTGTATGAGAAATTAAAAAACAAGAATAAACAAGAATCACATCAAGCTTTTGCAATACTACATGAAATTTATGTGCAATAATGCAAGCCATTTCAACGCTACATGAAATCTATGTGCAGTAATGCAAGCCATTGCAATACTATATGAAATCTCTGTGCAGTAGTGCAATCCATTGCAATACTGTATGAAATCTGTGTGCAGTATGCAAGCCATTGCGATACATGAACTCTCTGTGCAATAATAATGCAAGCCATTGCAATACTACATGAAATCTAATGCATGAGTGGTCGAGTCGAGTTAATGGCAAAACTGATAACTAATACAACAGTTTAATTAATCAAACACAAGTGTGAATCAGTCACAAGTCAGGCTCACTTAGCAAAAGTATGCTTAAGAGGTGGGTCATTATGTTTGTGTGCGAGTTATCGTTCTTGTTCAGAGACGTTTCAGCGCTCAAACCCTGTCCTACAGTGTGTAAAGAACCCTTTGACATAAATGTAACTGACTTGGCCGCTTGACAGATTTGCCTGGTAATATTCATATCATCGATCCTACAAATTTGTCATCTCATTTCTGGTTCGTTACTGTGGTGCTGACTGATTACCGTTGACATTTACAAAAATAATAAGCGAATTTGACTTTTTTGAAGGGCTCGTTTTTCATTGCATGTTTTCTGCAAATTAATTTTTATTAATCTTTTGTGAGTTGTGTACATGTTATGTTTAAAAAGAAAAATCACAGATCTTTGATTTGAAATGATTATGGGGCGAACCATGTGTGTAGGTATGAATCAAACGAAGACAACGATAACAAATTAGTAGTAGTACCGAGGTAATACCCTGATACCGAGGTAATACCCTGATACCGTGGTAATACCCTGATACCGAGGTAATACCCTGATACCGAGGTAATACCCTGATACCGAGGTAATACCCTGATACCGAGGTAATATCCTGATACTGTGCGCGCTCAGTGACATTGCTAGTTCCAATACCGGAGCATTAAAACCAAGCATGTCGCTTCAATCAACCAGGACAGGTCTACACACCAGGTGCAAACAGGAAAGAATGACACATGTTTTTGTAAAGGATTAGATTTGCAGCTGAAAACACACGAGCCAGCATTGTCACATGTCACTCGTCAAGCGTCACTGAAAACCGTGTCATAATTTCGTGTCTCGTTTGGGAGACAGGAACAAATCTGGCGACTTTGTCGGCTGTCCTGTTTGGTCGTTATTATCGTTGATGTTAACATTGTCTTCTCAGTTCCCGACCAATATAACTAAGTAAATGCAACATTAAGAAAAATATTGTTTGGTTTTTTAAAAAAAAGATATTTTGTTGAATGAACTTGTTAGTCTTGTCTGGTTTGATTGGCATAAAGGTTGCTTATATATCAAATGCATGTCGAGGGGAGAAAAGTGCAGATAAAATACGAGTTTCATTTGCTATGTTTCCTAAATTTTATTTTTGTGTTTAAGCCATTTATTATTATTTTAATTTGTTTAGCGGTCTTTACATTTCCTGGAATGATGGCACATAAAAAAAATAAATGAATTACACTGGCATTGTGAAGCTTTAGATAGGGCAAGATGATGTGTTGTATACAGCGAGATGTTCCATACAGTGAGATGCCGTGATATTACGTACACTGAGATGCTGTGATGTTATGTACACTGAGATGCATTGATGTCATATTCAGTGAGATGTGCTAACGTTATATACACTGAGATGCAGCGATATTATGTACACTGGGATGCTGTGATGTGAGGTTTGGGGTGGTAGATGGAAAAGTATTGGAACACGAAGCTGTTTCTGTCGTTCTTGAAGGAGAAGATAGGACAAAGTTGTAGATAATATTTGATGGGATGCTGTGCTGTGATATTGTACGTGAGGTAGAGTGCTATCAGTTAAGAGTGTAATTTGAGTTTTGAGATGGAATAAGGTATTGTATGTGAGGTAGAGTGCTATCAGTTAAGAGAGTGTAATTTGAGTTTTGAGATGGAATAAGGTATTGTATGTGAGGTAGAGTGCTATCAGTTAAGAGAGTGTAATTTGAGTTTTGAGATAGAATAAGGTATTGTATGTGAGGTAGAGTGCTATCAGTTAAGAGAGTGTAATTTGAGTTTTGAGATGGAATAAGGTATTGTATGTGAGGTAGAGTGCTATCAGTTAAGAGAGTGTAATTTGAGTTTTGAGATGGAATAAGGTATTGTATGTGAGGTAGAGTGCTATCAGTTAAGAGAGTGTAATTTAAGTTTTGAGATGGAATAAGGTATTGTGAATTGTGCTATTGTAGTTAGAATACTTTGCTGTCCGGCAGTTATGCGGTTGTAGAAAGGACCTTCTGGTGTCAGGCGATCTTGAGATTGTAGAAGGGATACTGCACTGTCGGGCAGTTATGAGGTTGTAGAAAGGACCTTCTGGTGTCAGGCGATCATGAGATTGTAGAAGGGATACTGCACTGTCGGGCAGTTATGAGGTTGTAGAAAGGACCTTCTGGTGTCAGGCGATCATGAGATTGTAGAAGGGATACTGCACTGTCGGGCAGTTATGAGGTTGTAGAAAGGACCTTCTGGTGTCAGGCGATCATGAGATTGTAGAAGGGATACTGCACTGTCGGGCAGTTATGAGGTTGTAGAAAGGACCTTCTGGTGTCAGGCGATCATGAGATTGTAGAAGGGATACTGCACTGTCGGGCAGTTATGAGGTTGTAGAAAGGACCTTCTGGTGTCAGGCGATCTTGAGATTGTAGAAGGGATACTGCACTGTCGGGCAGTTATGAGGTTGTAGAAAGGACCTTCTGGTGTCAGGCGATCTTGAGATTGTAGAAGGGATACTGCACTGTCGGGCAGTTATGAGGTTGTAGAAAGGACCTTCTGGTGTCAGGCGATCTTGAGATTGTAGAAGGGATACTGCACTGTCGGGCAGTTATGAGGTTGTAGAAAGGACCTTCTGGTGTCAGGCGATCTTGAGATTGTAGAAGGGATACTGCACTGTCGGGCAGTTATGAGGTTGTAGAAAGGACCTTCTGGTGTCAGGCGATCTTGAGGTTGTAGAAGGGATACTGCACTGTCGGGCAGTTATGAGGTTGTAGAAAGGACCTTCTGGTGTCAGGCGATCTTGAGGTTGTAGAAGGGATACTGCACTGTCGGGCAGTTATGAGGTTGTAGAAAGGACCTTCTGGTGTCAGGCGATCTTGAGGTTGTAGAAGGGATACTGCACTGTCGGGCAGTTATGAGGTTGTAGAAAGGACCTTCTGGTGTCAGGCGATCTTGAGGTTGTAGAAGGGATACTGCACTGTCGGGCAGTTATGAGGTTGTAGAAAGGACCTTCTGGTGTCAGGCGATCTTGAGGTTGTAGAAGGGATACTGCACTGTCGGGCAGTTATGAGGTTGTAGAAAGGACCTTCTGGTGTCAGGCGATCTTGAGATTGTAGAAGGGATACTGCACTGTCGGGCAGTTATGAGGTTGTAGAAAGGACCTTCTGGTGTCAGGCGATCTTGAGATTGTAGAAGGGATACTGCACTGTCGGGCAGTTATGAGGTTGTAGAAAGGACCTTCTGGTGTCAGGCGATCTTGAGATTGTAGAAGGGATACTGCACTGTCGGGCAGTTATGAGGTTGTAGAAAGGACCTTCTGGTGTCAGGCGATCTTGAGATTGTAGAAGGGATACTGCACTGTCGGGCAGTTATGAGGTTGTAGAAAGGACCTTCTGGTGTCAGGCGATCATGAGATTGTAGAAGGGATACTGCACTGTCGGGCAGTTATGAGGTTGTAGAAAGGACCTTCTGGTGTCAGGCGATCATGAGATTGTAGAAGGGATACTGCACTGTCGGGCAGTTATGAGGTTGTAGAAAGGATCTTCTGGTGTCAGGCGATCATGAGATTGTAGAAGGGATACTGCACTGTCGGGCAGTTATGAGGTTGTAGAAAGGACCTTCTGGTGTCAGGCGATCATGAGATTGTAGAAGGGATACTGCACTGTCGGGCAGTTATGAGGTTGTAGAAAGGACCTTCTGGTGTCAGGCGATCATGAGATTGTAGAAGGGATACTGCACTGTCGGGCAGTTATGAGGTTGTAGAAAGGACCTTCTGGTGTCAGGCGATCTTGAGATTGTAGAAGGGATACTGCACTGTCGGGCAGTTATGAGGTTGTAGAAAGGACCTTCTGGTGTCAGGCGATCTTGAGATTGTAGAAGGGATACTGCACTGTCGGGCAGTTATGAGGTTGTAGAAAGGACCTTCTGGTGTCAGGCGATCTTGAGGTTGTAGAAGGGATACTGCACTGTCGGGCAGTTATGAGGTTGTAGAAAGGACCTTCTGGTGTCAGGCGATCTTGAGGTTGTAGAAGGGATACTGCACTGTCGGGCAGTTATGAGGTTGTAGAAAGGACCTTCTGGTGTCAGGCGATCTTGAGATTGTAGAAGGGATACTGCACTGTCGGGCAGTTATGAGGTTGTAGAAAGGACCTTCTGGTGTCAGGCGATCTTGAGGTTGTAGAAGGGATACTGCACTGTCGGGCAGTTATGAGGTTGTAGAAAGGACCTTCTGGTGTCAGGCGATCTTGAGATTGTAGAAGGGATACTGCACTGTCGGGCAGTTATGAGGTTGTAGAAAGGACCTTCTGGTGTCAGGCGATCATGAGATTGTAGAAGGGATACTGCACTGTCGGGCAGTTATGAGGTTGTAGAAAGGACCTTCTGGTGTCAGGCGATCTTGAGATTGTAGAAGGGATACTGCACTGTCGGGCAGTTATGAGGTTGTAGAAAGGACCTTCTGGTGTCAGGCGATCTTGAGATTGTAGAAGGGATACTGCACTGTCGGGCAGTTATGAGGTTGTAGAAAGGACCTTCTGGTGTCAGGCGATCTTGAGGTTGTAGAAGGGATACTGCACTGTCGGGCAGTTATGAGGTTGTAGAAAGGACCTTCTGGTGTCAGGCGATCTTGAGGTTGTAGAAGGGATACTGCACTGTCGGGCAGTTATGAGGTTGTAGAAAGGACCTTCTGGTGTCAGGCGATCTTGAGATTGTAGAAGGGATACTGCACTGTCGGGCAGTTATGAGGTTGTAGAAAGGACCTTCTGGTGTCAGGCGATCTTGAGGTTGTAGAAGGGATACTGCACTGTCGGGCAGTTATGAGGTTGTAGAAAGGACCTTCTGGTGTCAGGCGATCTTGAGATTGTAGAAGGGATACTGCACTGTCGGGCAGTTATGAGGTTGTAGAAAGGACCTTCTGGTGTCAGGTGATCATGAGATTGTAGAAGGGATACTGCACTGTCGGGCAGTTATGAGGTTGTAGAAAGGACCTTCTGGTGTCAGGCGATCTTGAGATTGTAGAAGGGATACTGCACTGTCGGGCAGTTATGAGGTTGTAGAAAGGACCTTCTGGTGTCAGGTGATCATGAGATTGTAGAAGGGATACTGCACTGTCGGGCAGTTATGAGGTTGTAGAAAGGACCTTCTGGTGTCAGGTGATCTTGAGATTGTAGAAGGGATACTGCACTGTCGGGCAGTTATGAGGTTGTAGAAAGGACCTTCTGGTGTCAGGCGATCTTGAGATTGTAGAAGGGATACTGCACTGTCGGGCAGTTATGAGGTTGTAGAAAGGACCTTCTGGTGTCAGGCGATCTTGAGGTTGTAGAAGGGATACTGCACTGTCGGGCAGTTATGAGGTTGTAGAAAGGACCTTCTGGTGTCAGGCGATCTTGAGGTTGTAGAAGGGATACTGCACTGTCGGGCAGTTATGAGGTTGTAGAAAGGACCTTCTGGTGTCAGGCGATCTTGAGGTTGTAGAAGGGATACTGCACTGTCGGGCAGTTATGAGGTTGTAGAAAGGACCTTCTGGTGTCAGGCGATCTTGAGATTGTAGAAGGGATACTGCACTGTCGGGCAGTTATGAGGTTGTAGAAAGGACCTTCTGGTGTCAGGCGATCTTGAGATTGTAGAAGGGATACTGCACTGTCGGGCAGTTATGAGGTTGTAGAAAGGACCTTCTGGTGTCAGGCGATCTTGAGATTGTAGAAGGGATACTGCACTGTCGGGCAGTTATGAGGTTGTAGAAAGGACCTTCTGGTGTCAGGCGATCTTGAGATTGTAGAAGGGATACTGCACTGTCGGGCAGTTATGAGGTTGTAGAAAGGACCTTCTGGTGTCAGGCGATCATGAGATTGTAGAAGGGATACTGCACTGTCGGGCAGTTATGAGGTTGTAGAAAGGACCTTCTGGTGTCAGGCGATCATGAGATTGTAGAAGGGATACTGCACTGTCGGGCAGTTATGAGGTTGTAGAAAGGATCTTCTGGTGTCAGGCGATCATGAGATTGTAGAAGGGATACTGCACTGTCGGGCAGTTATGAGGTTGTAGAAAGGACCTTCTGGTGTCAGGCGATCATGAGATTGTAGAAGGGATACTGCACTGTCGGGCAGTTATGAGGTTGTAGAAAGGACCTTCTGGTGTCAGGCGATCATGAGATTGTAGAAGGGATACTGCACTGTCGGGCAGTTATGAGGTTGTAGAAAGGACCTTCTGGTGTCAGGCGATCTTGAGATTGTAGAAGGGATACTGCACTGTCGGGCAGTTATGAGGTTGTAGAAAGGACCTTCTGGTGTCAGGCGATCTTGAGATTGTAGAAGGGATACTGCACTGTCGGGCAGTTATGAGGTTGTAGAAAGGACCTTCTGGTGTCAGGCGATCTTGAGGTTGTAGAAGGGATACTGCACTGTCGGGCAGTTATGAGGTTGTAGAAAGGACCTTCTGGTGTCAGGCGATCTTGAGGTTGTAGAAGGGATACTGCACTGTCGGGCAGTTATGAGGTTGTAGAAAGGACCTTCTGGTGTCAGGCGATCTTGAGATTGTAGAAGGGATACTGCACTGTCGGGCAGTTATGAGGTTGTAGAAAGGACCTTCTGGTGTCAGGCGATCTTGAGGTTGTAGAAGGGATACTGCACTGTCGGGCAGTTATGAGGTTGTAGAAAGGACCTTCTGGTGTCAGGCGATCTTGAGATTGTAGAAGGGATACTGCACTGTCGGGCAGTTATGAGGTTGTAGAAAGGACCTTCTGGTGTCAGGCGATCATGAGATTGTAGAAGGGATACTGCACTGTCGGGCAGTTATGAGGTTGTAGAAAGGACCTTCTGGTGTCAGGCGATCTTGAGATTGTAGAAGGGATACTGCACTGTCGGGCAGTTATGAGGTTGTAGAAAGGACCTTCTGGTGTCAGGCGATCTTGAGATTGTAGAAGGGATACTGCACTGTCGGGCAGTTATGAGGTTGTAGAAAGGACCTTCTGGTGTCAGGCGATCTTGAGGTTGTAGAAGGGATACTGCACTGTCGGGCAGTTATGAGGTTGTAGAAAGGACCTTCTGGTGTCAGGCGATCTTGAGGTTGTAGAAGGGATACTGCACTGTCGGGCAGTTATGAGGTTGTAGAAAGGACCTTCTGGTGTCAGGCGATCTTGAGATTGTAGAAGGGATACTGCACTGTCGGGCAGTTATGAGGTTGTAGAAAGGACCTTCTGGTGTCAGGCGATCTTGAGGTTGTAGAAGGGATACTGCACTGTCGGGCAGTTATGAGGTTGTAGAAAGGACCTTCTGGTGTCAGGCGATCTTGAGATTGTAGAAGGGATACTGCACTGTCGGGCAGTTATGAGGTTGTAGAAAGGACCTTCTGGTGTCAGGTGATCATGAGATTGTAGAAGGGATACTGCACTGTCGGGCAGTTATGAGGTTGTAGAAAGGACCTTCTGGTGTCAGGCGATCTTGAGATTGTAGAAGGGATACTGCACTGTCGGGCAGTTATGAGGTTGTAGAAAGGACCTTCTGGTGTCAGGTGATCATGAGATTGTAGAAGGGATACTGCACTGTCGGGCAGTTATGAGGTTGTAGAAAGGACCTTCTGGTGTCAGGTGATCTTGAGATTGTAGAAGGGATACTGCACTGTCGGGCAGTTATGAGGTTGTAGAAAGGACCTTCTGGTGTCAGGCGATCTTGAGATTGTAGAAGGGATACTGCACTGTCGGGCAGTTATGAGGTTGTAGAAAGGACCTTCTGGTGTCAGGCGATCTTGAGATTGTAGAAGGGATACTGCACTGTCGGGCAGTTATGAGGTTGTAGAAAGGACCTTCTGGTGTCAGGCGATCATGAGATTGTAGAAGGGATACTGCACTGTCGGGCAGTTATGAGGTTGTAGAAAGGACCTTCTGGTGTCAGGCGATCTTGAGATTGTAGAAGGGATACTGCACTGTCGGGCAGTTATGAGGTTGTAGAAAGGACCTTCTGGTGTCAGGCGATCATGAGATTGTAGAAGGGATACTGCACTGTCGGGCAGTTATGAGGTTGTAGAAAGGACCTTCTGGTGTCAGGCGATCATGAGATTGTAGAAGGGATACTGCACTGTCAGGCAGTTATGAGGTTGTAGAAAGGACCTTCTGGTGTCAGGCGATCATGAGATTGTAGAAGGGATACTGCACTGTCGGGCAGTTATGAGGTTGTAGAAGGGATACTGCACTGTCAGGCATAAGGTTGTAGACTGCACTGTCAGGCAGTTATGAGGCTGTAGAAGGGATACTGACTGTCAGGCAGTAATGAGGCTTTGGAAGGGATACTGTGCTGTCATATAAAAAATCAATCAGTCGCCAGTCTTATTACTTGTAGTTAAATACTAAATATACGTCAGTCTTATTACTTGTTGTTAAATACTAAATATACGCCAGTCTTATTACTTGTAGTTAAATACTAAATATACGCCAGTCTTATTACTTGTAGTTAATACTAAATATACGTCAGTCTTATTACTTGTAGTTAAATACTAAATATACGCCAGTCTTATTACTTGTAGTTAATACTAAATATACGCCAGTCTTATTACTTGTAGTTAAATACTAAATATACGCCAGTCTTATTACTTGTAGTTAAATACTAAATATACGCCAGTCTTATTACTTGTAGTTAAATACTAAATATACGCCAGTCTTATTACTTGTAGTTAAATACTAAATATACGCCAGTCTTATTACTTGTAGTTAAATACTAAATATACGCCAGTCTTATTACTTGTAGTTAAATACTAAATATACGCCAGTCTTATTACTTGTTGTTAAATACTAAATATACGCCAGTCTTATTACCAGTAATTAAAATCGATATGTACGCCAGCCTTATTACAGTACAGTTGAATACTGCATACATGCCAGTCTTATTACACGTGTAGTTAAATACTACTTGTACATTTGTATAGGCCTATAGCCTTATTACACGTGTAGTTAAATACTACTTGTACATTTGTATAGGCCTATAGCCTTATTACACGTGTAGTTAAATACTACTTGTACATTTGTATAGCCCTATAGCCTTATTACACGTGTAGTTAAATACTACTTGTACATTTGTATAGGCCTATAGCCTATAGCCCTATAGTATTTTTTCCCATGGCGAGGTCTCGTATGAATTAAACAATTCATTTTACATTTAGTTGAATATCGCAAATCCTTACTATTTCCACATTTTCTTTTGTTTTATTATTTTGAATTCATTTCTGTGCACCGAACGAGTGTAATACAGACACATGTGTGAACACTTTAGATTATTACCCCTAATGTGAAATTGATTGCCTAGATGGCCCTAGAGGTTAAAGGGCGTGCGTAGACACGTGGATTGGGTGCGCGTCTGGAACCAGAGCGAGTAGTCAAAAGACACGTCCTATCACTACGTAACTGCTCGGCGTACTTAATATACTGCTGTGTAACAACTTGACCGCGTTCTCTTGAACGCGCGCACCAACGGCCTCAGTGGGAGGAAGAAGCCGAAAATATCACTTTGCGTGGTGGCCCTTTCTGTCTTCAGTATCTTCATACCCATAACTGTTTCGCTTGCCATATCTCACATATCAGCTCTTATACTGTGTTTGTCAGAAAGTCTCGGTCGTTTACACTCGTTCTATAAATAATTTAGTCGCCGCTACTTTGCTGCGCGTTATGAAGTAGTCAGAGCCTGCGTCTTCCTTAATCGACCGGGTCGAGCGCTGCCGCAATAGAGAGCGCTTGAGAACGGGGGTGGGTGGGTGTACTTAACATGAAATAACTTCAGGCTGTTTCATTAATTTTTATTTTTTTAGAATTCGAATTTTCAAGCCCGGCATCTTCTCAAACACGATGTCGTACTATGTTTGTGTTGCAGTTTTAAGAGAAAACTCCCTTTCCTCGACGTCTGTAATTTAAAAATCTTGCTCCTAACTCAATATAAGAGTCGCGCTTATACCACAGTATAATGTTATATTTACGCACGTACCTCAGTATAATATTAAATTCAGTTTTCTAGCTCATTATAATAGTAAACTCATGCTCCTAACTCAAGAGTCGCGCTTATACCACAGTATAATGTTATATTTACGCACGTACCTCAGTATAATATTAAATTCAGTTTTCTAGCTCATTATAATAGTAAACTCATGCTCCTAACTCCATATAATATTAAAGTCATGTTCCTAACTCAAAATAATATTAAAGTCTTACTGCTAACTCAGAATAGTATTAAAGTCACTCTCCTAACTCAATTTATTACTAAAGTCACGCTTCTGACTAAAATGAAATAAAATATTATAAGCACACTCCTAACAGTATACTATTAAAGTCACGTTCCTGTCTCAATATATAATATTAAAATCACACCCACAATAATATTTTATTAATTCCATGTTCCTAATTCTTTATATTGTATTAAAATCATACTCCCAACAATATTTTATAAAACTCACGTTCCTAAATCTATATAATATTCAAATCACACTCCCTAATAATATTTTATTAAATTCACATTCCTAAATCTATATAATATTGTCACACTCCTGATTCTGTATAATCTAAACGTTCTTAATTCAGTATATTTTTAAAATCACACTTCTAACTTAATATAATATTATAGTCACTTCTAATTCAATGTAATTTTTAAATCACGTTTTAAATCGATATAATATTAAAGTCACACTCCTAACTCAATATAACGTTAAAACCACGCTTGTAACTTCATATAATATTAAAGTCACACTCCTAACTCAATATAACGTTAAAACCACGCTTGTAACTTCATATAATATTAAAGTCACACTCCTAACTCAATATAACGTTAAAACCACGCTTGTAACTTCATGTAATATTACAGTCACGCTCCCAACTCAATATAATATTAAAACCACGATATAATATTAAAAGTCACACTTTTAACGAGTAGGATTTCTGTGATATGCGTTATGCAATAGACTTCACCAGTGATTATAAAGCCGTGAAAATTGAAGTTTATTAATACAATCCCGTGCTGAGGCGGGTACATCATGACCCATGGGTAGCCATCAGTAACTTCCGGACCAAAGTCAGGTGGTCAGTTCGACGCGGGTCAAGCTCGAAAACCTTAATATCTGAACCCTGTTTAATGCGTCATTGTTCACTTGTCTGCACAGAGCAGTACAATCCGCTGGATCGTGTGAACTGTGAACCCGTCAGGACGTTTCAGAAGACCGTCGTTGAAGTTGTATGTACATGTACCTCCGATCCCACGGATTGTACAGTCAGCAAGCAGGCTGATGTCGGCAAGGCATTAATGGACAGTGTTTAGAGACGTTGGCCATAAATCTGCATGTCGTAAAGGGGGACCGAATCAAACGAAAGTTTTCCGCTCTGTCCGCAGACACGCATACTCCATTAAGTAATAAACGACAGGGTTATACATGAGCTTATAGTCAGTTCGAATTTGCTTTCTGAACTTTATTGGTATTCATTGTGTCTTCAAGAGAAGATGACGATGGTCTTACACTGAACCCTGTCAGATATGTAGTATGAAAAATGATTTCGCATAACTTTTTTTTTCTCATTCAGCGGTGACTGTTGAACAGGTAGTTAAAGTATAATAAATATGAGGAACAGGCAGCCAAATAATATTTATGAGGAACAGGCAGTCAAATAATAATTATGAGGAACAGGCAGTCAAATAATAATTATGAGGAACAGGCAGTCAAATAATAATTATGAGGAACAGGAAGTCAAATAAATAATAGTAGAATTTTTCTATTGGAGAAGTTTGAAAATTGAAAAATGTTAAATTACTTAGAATTTTATCTCCTAAACTTTAAGCAGACGAAGAACTTATCGGTCTTCAGTATTTTTAGAACTTGCTCGATCTGACAATGTCACGATAGAGCAATAGCTCGAGTAACGGCAGGGAGTTATAGTTTCTCACACATCTGCCTTGGGTAAGGGGGAAAAAAGTAAAAAAGAAAACACCCATCTACATTCCTGTTCCAAGACTTAGCCGGTAGCCGGGACCGGGCGATAAAAGAGCGAACTTCACTTTCGGCAACTCGCCACCCCACCCCCTCCAGTTCATTCTCCGTTTCTTTCGCAAGGGCTGGCAGAGGTGGCAGCCATATTTTCTTCTGTCTCTAGTCAGTTACTTCCACAATAATTTTGCGGCCATTCCTTCGTGCTTCTTTCTTTTAAACGGAAAATTTGACTGACTCCGCATCTAGACGGCTCCTGCTGTTGCTGTGCTGTGCTGTGGTGTTTGCGGCGCTTTGCTGGATAATGCTGCGATGGTAGCTTGGCGAATGATATTGGCAGACCCTGCGGTTCCACGACGGAATGGCTTCTTCTATGGATTCTCCAGACAACGTGCGCCAGAGACGGATTTTGGCAGTTTGGCAGGGTAAGCACCAACGACACCCATAGTTACGTCATACCGACAAGAAAGACAATTACTAATTTGCTTTGACTGAGAGCCAATTTTATCCAATTGTCACTCCAACTGCCGTATTGTCATAAGTCAGCCGAACCGCTGCAGTTGATCTTTGACAGCTGTAGCTAACATTTGACGGGCGTCCAAAGTGGAATAAGTCGAGTGACTCAGATATAGAGCACGCATTCAGTCACAGTAGTAATTGGAATTGTAAGCGGATACAGGTTTCACCATCGCGGTAATCTGAACGAGTTGTGAATGGATTGTAAGTAATTTTAATTAGAGCTATTAAATGTCATTGTGCATACTAGAAGCTACAAGTGGATCAGTGAATAAATGTTAAGTCTACGGCCCGTGCTTTGAAAGTACCATGTCGCTTTAACTTAACTAGTTGTGAATAACTTAGGCTCGTCCTAGTTAGCATCATTATTAATGTTCTTGTATCCTACATGCCTTTCCTTTTTTCCTAGCTTAGTTGACAGAGGCTGTCAGCGACAATTGAACTCAGTATCTTGAATTCATAAGGTCGAGGACTGACTTCTGAAAACTTATGTGCGCGCATTATTGTAATAATGGTTTCTTTCCTGTAATTTTTATATAATTTCTCACCCTGCTTGTTTTTATTCATCCTTCTTTACTGCTCAATTTTGTTTATCTTTCTTTTCTGCTCAATTTGTGTTTATTCATCCTTTCTTACCTCTCAGTTTTGTTGAACTTTCTTTCGGTGGAAATACTTGAACAATTTGGCAAGCTTACGTTGTGCGGGGGCGGGAGGGATGTCGCTATCACGAGTCGGCGTGGCTGCACTGATAAAACATTTAGAAACTTTAACTTTACAGTCTAGAATCTTGCCTCCACTGGCACTGTCTCCGGGTCGGAAAAGTATCGCCATGTGCGCACTAACACCGGCGATGTCACGCAAATGACGGTTGGTCTTGAAACTGACCAAGCAAGAGTTACGCACTGTCAAAACATACTGTAAATAAAATACGCGGGGAAGAGAGAAGAGCTTGTTTTTTTTGTTTTTTTTTAAATTTAAAATATAATAAAATGTTGGTGTGGAGGTGGATTTGGGATTGTTTGTTGCCCGTTGGACTGCATTGATAGAATATTTGATTGTGTTTTGATGTTTTGGCGTAGAAAAGAGATGTCAAGCATTATTGTACTCAAACCGCTAACATCCCAAGGCGTTTTATTATCTTTTGATGTAACGCTTGTTATTGGCGGCCCGCCCCTTTCTCTCCAACACGTCAAAGTAACCAACCACAATTTAAGAAAAAGTCGTTAAATTGTCACGAGAGCTTTCACAGAAATCCATTTGTACACATTTTATATTACAGTACAACCCCCTCCCCTTCTCGTGTCATTAGCGCGGGAAACGGAGAGTTGGCGGAAGGAGCGTACATGTCAGTAAACCTCGGGAATACCTGATGTTGTGTACAACAGTATGGCCGGCCATTAATCGAGCACTTGTGGAGATCGACCTTGTCTATGTTGGCATACTAGTTTTCAGATAGTTTCATCTGATATCAGTAGATAATGTATTTATATTTATTCACTTTGCTGATATAAAATAATAATACACTGTTTACAAATTGTATTATCGAGAAATTTGTTGTCCGAAACTATTTTTCTTATTTATTATTTTTTTCTTTAACTACTTTCAGCACATTAGTTTATCGTAATGCACTGCCTTTTTATTTTTAAACGTGTAAAATTCGTCGACCAGACAATAACCAGAAAATATATACAAACTCCCCATATGCACGTACATGCACATATACACACCAACACAGAACACACAAACTGATAGATTCGGAAAGATTGGTATTAAATGCTTTTATTTAGAATTCACATTTTCGTTTTGATTTCAAAGCCATAGCAGTAGTAATGTTACTTTCCCTTCATCTGATACCTTCACATTCATATATATATATATATTAGCTTTTAATGCTTTTAATTACAATTATGAGAGACTACTAAACTTTTCTTGTTTCTCAACGCACATTTATTTGCTTGATCTGTAAACTGTATACATGTGTTTTGTTAACTTGAAAGATATTTCACTTTCACTTTTTTTTTATCACTCTCCACCCTCCCCACTTCATTTTATCCCAATCCTCACCCCAAACATTTTCACTGCTGCCACTCAAGCATATCTTGATGTAAGACGGTGTCACAGGCTACACTCATGCGTGTCGATGTAGGACGGTGTCACAGGTTACACTCATGCGTGTCGATGTAGGACGGTATCACAGGCTACTCTCATGCGTGTCGATGTAGGACGGTGTCACAGGCTACACTCATGCGTGTCGATGTAGGACGATTAAAGAGACACATTACAATCGCGTAGTCTGTCTTCCCCAGTTATTGTATTGCATGCAGCTTATGATACAGACGAGTGGTTCAGACTAGTAGGGTTTTGCATTCCAGATTTCTATAGGAGCATAGAGCAGTAGTGAATTATACAGTATTGAAGCCTGGACTTCTAGACCAGTAGAGTATCGCAATTTGCCATTCTATAACAGTAAATAAACATAAAACAAAAACAATGGAGTATGCATTGTAGACTTCTAGACCAGCAGAGTATCACACTGTCAATTTATAAAATGAAATAAAAACGCAAAAAAAAAAAAAAACCAACAAAAAAAAAGCGGTAAAGTATTGACCTTTAGACTTACAAAGACCGCAGATGACTTTGTAGCTTTCCCTAAAAGAGAAGAGCAGAATGGGATCTGGCACTATAGAGGACTGCAATGTGACCTGTAAGAGTGCAGAGTTAAAGACATTTGCACCGTGGCTTTCTATGCATAGTAAAGTATTGCACTCTAGTCTTCTATGAGATTGCGGAACAGTACAGAACAGTTTTGTACTGTATAGAAACGCACTGTGATCTTTTATGATATTGCAGAAGTGTACAGACTATTGCACTCTATAGCACTGCACTCTGACCCTCTGTGATAATGCAGATCAGTGCAGAGTTTGCACTCTATAGAATTGCACTTGGCCTGTGATATTGTAGAGCAGTACAGAGTTTTGCCATTTAGAGCATTGCACAGTGAATTTTTAAGAGATTGTAGAGGAGTAGGAAGTTTTGTAATGTAGAGCATTGCACAGTGAATTTTTAAGAGATTGTAGAGGAGTAGGAAGTTTTGTAATGTAGAGCATTGCACAGTAAATTTTTAAGAGATTGTAGAGGAGTAGGAAGTTTTGTAATGTAGAGCATTGCACAGTAAATTTTTAAGAGATTGTAGAGGAGTAGGAAGTTTTGTAATGTAGAGCATTGCACAGTGAATTTTTAAGAGATTGTAGAGGAGTAGGAAGTTTTGTAATGTAGAGCATTGCACAGTAAATTTTTAAGAGATTGTAGAGGAGTAGGAAGTTTTGTAATGTAGAGCATTGCACAGTAAATTTTTAAGAGATTGTAGAGGAGTAGGAAGTTTTGTAATGTAGAGCATTGTACAGTGAAGGTGTAAGCAGTGCAGAGTTGTGTAAACTGTAGCTTACAATAGAAAGATCGAATCGGAAGTACAGTATATTTTTACGCACGACTCTTAACCTAGGTGTGACGGCTTTCGCACCCGCTGCTATTTTCAGTCTTGTAATATAACTAGCTGACATTTTCGGTACAGATGCCGAACCAGAGTGGGAGTGTTGTAGACGGTTGGTGCGGCTCTTACGAAATGCCAGCAAATTCTTGCTTACGAACAGCATATCTTCGGAAACAGTTGCAGAAAGAAAAATATTTGTCCTGGCTTTCTTGTCTTCTAGAAGACTCAAATATTGAAGCACGATTGAAAGAAATGAATTATTTGTATAATCTCCCACACACCATTTCGTATTAAAAGTATGCTTGTGGTCTGTGTTTATGTGCGTGCCTGGTGTGTTTGTTTAAGAGATAAAGAGTATCTGTTTTGTACATTTTATTCCTGTCTTTTGTTTGTTTAAGAGATAAAGAGTATCTGTTTTGTACATTTTATTCCTGTCTTTTGTTTGTTTAAGAGATAAAGAGTATCTGTTTTGTACATTTTATTCCTGTCTGTTGTTTGTTTGCTTATGTTATCTGTACATGTATGTTGAAAACTTTTAATTTATTCTTAGCCAGTTCCAAACGATCAGACCAAATCAGTTTATTTTTGTTTTACAACAAGTAAGAGACTCAGTTTGGGCATTATTATTTTTTTTACACCCAACTGTCGTTTCATATAACATTTTAAAAAAATATTAACTGACGTTCTTCTCATTGTTTTTTTTTTAAAATTTCGACTGACTTAAATTTTTTTTGCTTGCGATTTTTTTAAAAGTAAACAAGCGAAAATAGCACTTGTACTGGTGTTTTTTTTTTTTTTTAAATATTACACATAGGAGAATTATTTTTTCTTTAAGTTGTTCAATGAGCGACAGAGAGAGCACTTGTGACACCACTGATACCTTATTACGTCATCATATTAATCACCTTATCAGTGTTAGCATATTACTGCATTATATCAATGCCAGCATATTAAAATCCGTATCAGTGTTAGTATATTACATAATATCAAGGCTAGCATACTACATCATCATATCAACGCCAGCATATTAATCACCATATCAGTGCCAGCATATCAATGTTAGCATATTACATCATCATGTTATTGCTAGCGTATTGCATCATGTCACTTCTAGGGTTGTACATTAGTATGCCACATGACGTCATTAAGTCACTAATGTGGTAATTTCACTGATTCGTTGTCGCCAGAGAAAGGGGCGTTTAGACGCCGAAAAAATGCATAGGGGTGTGTGTGTGTGTGTGAACTTAGTAGTAGAACAAAAGTCATCATTTGGACCGGTTCCTCCAGGGTCAACACCCCCCCCCCCCTTTCCCACGACTTCGTGTACTGATTAAACATTTTAGATTAGAAATTGTTTCTCTTAAAATTCCCGTTGACGATCAGCTTATATGCAGTTCGTTCAGCAATTTTTGCAATTGGTGTTGTCCATGAAATGGACACACTTCACCTATTTTTCTTCACGACTACGTTAAATATTGTATTGAACCTTTAATATTGCAGAATAAACCATTCGCTGTTATAGGTGCAAACTCTTTCTATCCAATGTTCTGTGCATGTATTGTTTCTGTTTTAAAAAAAATTCATGTAAAAGTTTTGTTGAAAATATGAGTTCCTAACAATTTAAAAACTATTAAAACAGTGTTGACGCACAAGTGATTCAAATAAATTTAATTGTTTGAAAGTTTATAATATAATTAGTAGCTTTCAATAGTTTTTTCTTTTTTCGAAAGTTTGATTGAATGGAGAAGCATGTGTATGGTAGTGTGTTTGTGTGTGTGTGTGTGTGTGTGTGTGTGTGTGTGTATCTAATTAGCCATTACAAATTTTGATTTTTTATTAGAAAAGCTGTCTGCAGGAGATTGCACTGCTCTATACGATGTCTGCCAACAAACTTACCCAGTTACTAGATGGCCTAAAGGTCGATGTCTGCCAACAAACTTACCCAGTTACTAGATGGCCTAAAGGTCGATGTCTGCCAACAAACTTACCCAGTTACTAGATGGCCTAAAGGTCGATGTCATACAAGATATCTAACATAGATTTTTTACAAATATAATTACTAGTTGATTTGTAGTTTGATCCACTTTCTTTTTCTCTGGACAGACAACCCCCAGCTAGATTTTCAGTTATACTTACACCACAGTGGAATACACGAAAACCCAAAGATTCTTGCCACGTGCTCTGTGTGACGACACGTAGTTCCCTTTCAGTTAGTGTGAAGTACGAATTTCTTGCCATTTTTTCTTTGTGACGACACGTAGTTCCCTTTCAGTTAGTGTGAAGTACGAATTTCTTGCCATTTTTTCTGTGTGATGACACGTAATTCCCTTTCAGTTAGTGTGAAGTACGAATTTCTTGCCATTTTTTCTGTGTGACGACACGTAATTCCCTTTCAGTTAGTGTGAAGTACGAATTTCTTGCCATTTTTTCTTTGTGACGACACGTAGTTCCCTTTCTTTTACTTAGTGTGATGTATTGTTAGTGATATGTTTAATGTGATATCACACTTCCCAACAGGCTTAATGAGTATTTGTTTCACGCACCATTTCACATTGATTCAAACCCGATTCCTTCGTTGTTAACACCAGTCGTCCGTTGTTACAGGGACAGGGCATTGGATTTGAGTAAAGGAACGGCTCCTTTAGCAGCCACTTAGTAAATTAAGAACATAAAATACTTTATTTTGGTAACCGTGGCATACATTGCATTGGATACAGAACCACTTAAGGGGCGACAATTAACATCGCAGCAGTCAAGTAGCTCTCTAACAATCCCTATCGACGGGCAAAGTCGTCTAGCACAACTTGAGGGAGACTTGTGCCACTTTTGCTCAGCACCATTAAAGCTAATTGACCTCTCATTAGTATTGACGCACGCCTCTCCTTCCAACGGTTTGTGTTTCTGATTATGAAGAGATCAGCTTTCGTGGCGATGATCTCGGCTGATAGACTGCTTCCGAGACCTCACTGTACCTAGCAGTCTTGAAAATCTCGTGTTTTCTCAGGCGCCTGTTCGAGAGATAACAGTTCATAGACCTATTCACCCTCCCCCACCCCCCTCTAGCTTTTGTTTTAAAATGTTAGTCCTACAGGGCTGGCTATGTATTTTCCGTCTTTGTTATTACATTCACGATTCATGAATATATTGTATTGTCTTAAGCTGTTGATGTGTTTTTGTTACAAATATTAATGCTGAATAGTTATTCTTTATTAGACATAAATAACTCTCCCTTTGAAAGATTCCATACATATATAAATAACTTTCTCTTGGAATACGCCATTTTTATAGATTAATAACCTCTTGACTGATTTCGTCATTATGTCAACCTCCTGAGTTCCTTGATTTTGTGGACGTGTCTGTGACACACACACACACACACATATATACTGTACACTTAACCCCAACCTTATCCTCTGTATGAGAGAAAGAGCCAGATAATTAATCAGTCCAGTTCGGCTCTCCCTTCTATTCTCTTTTACTCCTCCACCCCTCTCGTTCTTGTTCACTCCTCACCCCTATTCCCTGTAACCCTCCCATACAGTCTGACAGATGTAGCAGGAGGTTAGGGCAGTGATAGACTAGACAAGGGCACACAAGATGAATTTGCAGATGTCGTTGATGTGTTCAAAAAACATAAAACTTGCCCGCAAGAGGAAGGTAAAATTTGTCACTGCCACAGAAAGAAGTATTTTAAAAATCTTTGTAAGCTGAGCATGCCAGTTTACACTCACCATTTGTATGTCATATGACATCAAAATGTGCAATATGCAATTATCACACACAAGGCTAATAAAAGATCAGTTTCACAGTTCCTGGTGTTTCAAGAACAAACATTAAATGAAACAGCAAACAAAATAAAAGGCAACTTTCTTGTTGTAAACTCATCCTACAGAAGTTTGATAGAAGAACAATTTCACTTTAAAATCAAACCTATTACCATTGTACTTTATGAGAATTGTTTATGTGCACTAGAAAATAAACTGTGACTTGTCATGCACATAACTAACTAAGTTCTCTAATGATTAATATTTCGATACTTTCTGTTGTTTATGGTGAAGGGAGTCTGTAAGAATGATTTATTCCTTTTTGGAATTCATTGGCTATCAGTTGGCTGGGCAGCCTTGACCACCTACACATGCACTTGGTCTTGGTTGGTTCTGGTGGACTTCCTTTCCTCACTATTTTTTTGGAGAGGGGTGGTGATTGGTGTTGCATTGTTGGTGGTAGTACTTTGGTCATTCACTGGTGATCAAGGAGAGCAGCCTTGTATTTTTTTTTTGTAAGCTTGCCTCTTTGTTTTAGGGTGGATATAGTGTATTTGTTTCCAGTTGCGAGTGTGTATGGGTTTTGGGTTAGGGTGGGTGTAGTGTGTTTGTTCCCAGTAGGAGGTGTGTGTGTATATGCGGTTTATTTTTTTATTTTTTAGGTGGTTGTAATGTGCTTGTGACTTGTTGGTGGGTGGGTAGTTTTTGTCTAAGGTGGGTGGGATGAGTTCGTTTTAGTAGGGTATGTGTAGCTGTTGCATTCATTGGTATTATTGTCTGATATTTCACTGTCGTCAATACAACAACAAGCTCACTGCACTAAAATGGTTTTAATAAACCACCCTACCCCCCAAAATACCATTCAATATCAGCTATCCCAGATAAACCCAAAGAAAATGAAATCCATCTTTAAACTATATTTAGTGAGCCCCCCCATCCACCCATTTTCTTCTCCAACATAAGGTTATCAATATGTGTAAGGTCAATAAATTTATTAAATCAACAATCAAATTACATATAACAAATACAACAAAATATAATACTTGACATCAACATTTCCACAAAATCACATTCAAGTAATTTTTATATCTATACAGTCTTATATTGTAAAATACAGTTTAACAATGGTGTCAATACACATCATAGGATAGTTCTTATCAGAGAACAAAAAATGGAGTTATTAGAGATAAGAGATAAGGGATAATAGCTTCTATGTAACCTTCTATAACGATACTGCAATTGTCTTTTTTGTGCACTTTTCATATCAAACTCAGAAGTTTATTGTTCACATCAATTCCACATGTTTTCCTCCTCACGTAAATTACTGATTCACTATTATTCTCTCGAAGTTAACCTGGTCGCTCATTCACCGTACCAGCTCCTTAAAGCAGAACAGCAATTGTAGTAATTTCCAGTATCTTCCTTGTACTAGAAATTGCTCAATGTAGTCAGCATACCTGCCACCATACATCAATGGAGTGTAGTGTATTCCTTACTCTTATACACTGCATTTTATGCTTTCCATGTCTACCATGGTTGTAGCAGTTTATAATCAATAAATCAGGAGATTCAGATAACACAAGGAAAGATTGCTTTGTCCCTGTAAATATATAATCAGGGAACAAACACTAAGTTTCCAGTTTATTCCTTTTTTAATTCCATTCTTTCTTACATTCAAGTCTCAACTTACAGTTTCCTGCAACAGTATTTATTACCCCAATAAACACATACACCATAATAAATACAGCATATCAGTTTTATGAGTAGTTACACTAGAACAATGTCAAGTGTTTAGAAAACTACATATAAGAATCTTAGTTCAAACATTTGTAGAAATAATAGTCTACTCACATAATACATCTGTACCTAAAATGCAAGGATAACATATCAATAGCAAAGGTACACAAAATATTTCTAAGCTATTCTCTTTCAATTAGTTAACTCACCATTAAACTAATGGCTGCCTTTCATGGCTGGACTTCTTGCCACACTAAATTCAAGCAATCAGGTAATAGAATTCTCTATAGCAGGTAAACTTTTGATCTCAGCCCATTGGCTGGTCTCATTCTTGTAAATATTAACCATTGGATAATAAAAACTACTCATCTACTACTGGTTTGCATTGCATCAGCAATTTCTGGCATATTCTCAACTTGAGTGTTTACTCCAACTCTGGCACATTCAAAAATACCATCATGAGGAGTGCCCAAGATCAGGTCACTCCGACAATTTAATAATTAAGTTTAGAAATAGGGATAAATTTACTCTGCCACCCACCTATTGCCCATTCAGTATATGATAGTATTTTACATCTAATGCCCATTCAATGTATGATTTGTTGTACATCTTTTGCCCATTCAGTGTATGATTGTGTTGTACATCTTTTGCCCATTCAGTGTATGATTGTGTTGTATATCTTTTGCCCTTTCAATATATGATGTTGTACATCTTTTGCTCGTTCAGGATATGATAGAGTTTTACATCTATTGCCCATTCGGTACATGATATTGATAGTGTTATAGAGAGGCATGTATTCCCTCAAAAAAGAAATTAAGTACTAGTTTATTTTCAATATAATACAAAATCAAAAACAAACATGGTAGATTTTTTTCTACATTAATTTATATATTTTCTTTTTTTACATATTGTTCTAACATTATCATGTACTTTTTCAGAATTGCTTCCAGGAATTGAGGATTTTCTATTGAGAATCCTTCCACACGAAAAGCTTTCTCGGGCTGCTGAAGAACGCAGGCAATACTTTGCAGAACGATTGGACATTTTAAAACTCCCACCTTCACTTCCACCAAGAATTGGTTTGTACATCTTTTGTCAGATGTGAATTTGGGAGGGGGTTACTTATCACATCTTCTGAGCTTTAGGAAATTGTTTTAATTTTTTTCATATCACATCCTAATTACTAAATCATTTTCAAAGGACTTAAAACATTTTTAAGGGTTTAGAAACCATCTCCCAATATAGTGAAGTAGTGATAAAAAAACCACAATTAAAATCATTTCCCAAAGTACTAGGTGTTATAACAACAATTCACTGATAAAGGATTTAGAAACCAGCATTCCATGAGTTTAAGATGTGATAATAAAAGAATGAATTAAAATTATTTCCCAAAGTATAGGGACATGATAATGATTCATTGATAAAGGATATAGAAACCAATGCCCCATGAATTTAAGATGTGATAAAAAAGTTATTTAAAATAATTTCTCAAAGGCACTGAAGATGTGATAAAAGATATAGAAATCATCTCCTTGTGTAGATTTTAATCTTTCTTAATCACATCATAAATAAATGAGATGTTTTCTAAATCCTAATAATTTTAATTCTGATTTTTATCACATCCTAAATACTTGATGATGCTTTTCTAAATCTGTTCTCACATTGTAAATCTGTTAATCAAATCCTTAATATTTAAATCTAATTGAAAATGCTTGGGGAAAAGTATCTAAATTCTTTTGTCATATTCTAAATAATAAGCTAGGTTCTAAATCTTTATCACATTTAAAATGTTCTGTTGATTTGGTTTTTCAGTCTGTTGTCACATCCTGAATACTTGATGAGTTGATGTCATCAGAGCCTAGATATTTCATGAGCTAGTTTTAAAATCTTTTATAACATCTATACTTATTTAGTTGATTTCTTAATATGTTATCATATGAATACTTGTTTAGTTGATTTCTTAATATGTTATCATATCATGAATACATGGTGAGCTGATTTTTAAATCTGTTATCATATGCTGAATACTTTTTAGTTGTTCTCTTAATGTTATTATATCTTGAATACATTGTAAGTTGTTTCAAAATCTGTTTCATAGCCTGAATATTTGTATAGTCAGTTTCTTAATATGTTTTCATATCCTTAATACAATCTGTTATCATAACCTGAATACTTGGGAAATTATCTTAATTATTTTGTTGAATCCAAAATACTTGAGGAGATAGTTTCTAAACTTTTATCAGTTCTTAAATTCTTGGGGAAGTAATCATATATTTTTTTCATCCTCTTGAAGTCAAACACTTGAAGATTTGGTTTCTACATTGTCAAATCCTAAAATACTTGGGGAACTGGTTTCTACATCTTTTGTCAAGCCTGAAATTCTTGGGGAAGTGATATTATTTTTCTATGTTGCTGCCTGAACACTTATGAAGATGGTTTATATATTTTTATCATTTCCTAAAGCATGGCTTTTCTGGACCTCTGAAGAATGTTTCTAGGTCATGATATATGGAATGTCTTTGTTCATCTCAAGAGTTATAATGCTTATGTGCTTTGTTAAGGATTCACAAGATTCTGTAATGTCTCTCACCTGCTGAAGTTTGGCGTACATTATGCATTATCGGTAAGCATGATCACAACACACTATAGTGTTGATAGGCATAATCATGACAACTACAGTATTGATAGGCACAATCATGACACACTACAGTTTTGATAGGCATGATCATGACAAACTACATTATTGATAGGCATAATCATGACACACTACATTATTGATAGGCATGATCACGACACTCTACAGTATAGGAAGGCATGGTCATACTGTGCTCCTTTTTTTAGAGATGAGTGATGTAATATTTAATACTATAAGTTTTTCAGGATGGCCACATCATGAAATATACAATGAGTTCATCTTTCCTGTCATGCCTGATTATTCGCATAAAGTTCATAGTTGACTGATCTGTTTATTTGGAGATAGCACACTTAACTAGAGTTTCCATGAAGACCAGCAACTGCCCATGGCGTCATTTGATAGAATGTGACATCATGTTGCAGCTGTCTTCCAGGTAGGACCAGCTTGGTGCTGGATAAGTGTGCTAGATGTTGTCTTCAGAGGATTCAAAGACCAAAGAACCAGCTGAAATGAACCACATTTCTTCTATAGCAAACTATAAGCATGAATAATCATTTGACCTTTGTGGCAACAGCGATAGACTACTCTTTACAATGTTCATCACAATTCTTTAGCTAAACGCTAACATACAATTCATAAACTCAATGAAATATTTATAAGTGAACAATAATAGTTCCACTCCCGCAAATACATAACTTCTTAAATACAATATTTCTAAGAAGTGGTTTACATTAATTAATATTCATTAAACAATCATTCTGATCTGTATTTAGCTCCACCAGTTACAAATAGTTTCACAGTGCATGAACATGGCATATACACATGTTTATATCATCTCAACATTCCTACATAAATGTAATCATCTCAACATTCCTACATAAATGTAATCATCTCAACATTCCTACATAAATGTAATTATCTCAACATTCCTACATAAATATAATCATCTCAACATTCCTACATAAATGTAATCATCTCAACGTTCCTACATAAATATAATCATCTCAACATTCCTACATAAATGTAATCATCGTTAATGCCACTTAGCTTCTGTGAGAGAAAAATACATTATTAAAGATACAGAAACATTTTGCACAATATTTCATCAATAATACAAAGCAATAATTTCTAAGAAATCACTATATTTACCATTCACGGAAAACGTGCACAGCTTGTCTCAATATGAAAAGATCTACCCCTCAAAAAGTGCATCTCCTAAACATGATTTCATTAACGCATATATATATGAGTCTGAGTTGGCCGATGGATTCTCCTATGTCACTATACAGAACGCAAGTGTCCAAATATGGGTGTCCTGCATCCGATCACAATCATACACTCTCACGGTCACTCTCACCCCTCGATGTATCTTTCCACCATCCATGCATGATAAGTGAACTTGTTTACTACAAGTACCATACCTGGGTGCATCAGAATTGCATAACCGGCAACATGACTTGACCGCTATAAGTAACTATCAACCACAGATCGTAAAAATACAAAAAAGGAAATAGAAAAATATAATGGCGTAATTTGCCTATGATCCTATCATCACACTTGTTCAAGGGCTTCTTATTTTAAATTATTTTATTGTTTTGATGGAGAGAAAAGTTTTGCACCCAAAATCCAAAACAAAGTTTTACTATGTGTACTCTGAAAAATACTTGTTTTGGACCTCTTTTGTGTGTTACATAATAAACTTAGACACAGAAATGCTTGCATTTTTTTTCTCTCTCTCTAACCAGAAGAAATCCAATTGTGATTCATTTCTAAAGATTTCATTGTGTATCTCTTGCCACATTTTGGGCTGTAGTGTTTATTGTTTCAGTCTTAACTCTTACTTAAGCAGCATTATTTTGAATAAACTATTGGTGTGAAGCACCACAAGTTAGAGACAACATCAGGATGTTATTCGCTTATCTACTGGATAAATTATTGTTTATGACATTACTGTCACATTTTAGCACATGCAGACATCATTTAATGACACATTTAAGAAATAAAATCCTGTTTTATGATATTAGGGTAATATTTTATGAGGTCAAAGTCAAGAGG